>CAMOHE010044990.1:0-18134 GCA_946598075.1 Artocarpus hirsutus
TATCCTCTGCTGCACAGCCTGTTATATATCCAAACCCATAATTCAAATATTCAAAACGCAAATACATGCATACATACATACGTGCTACATTCATATATATATATAGGTTTTATCTATTGTTTTGACCGCCATGGAACATGCAAAAGTGAGAAATATAATATAATATTTGTTCAATATAATATTGACGTTGGAAAGGTGAAACAATCGATTAGATAACTAAATTTCTCATGTTACACATATCCAACACATGTATGTATATGTATGTATATTTGGAAGACGAATATACAAGAGAAAAGTGAAAGATTTTGCATCTGTTTACTTACCTGAATAGCAGCAAAATATGATGATAATGGAAATAAAGAAAGCTAGGATTTTGTGTTTTGTTAGCATAGGGAAAGCCATTGCAAAAGACTATGGCAGGCACAAAAGAAGTGGGCTTGAGAGAGGTGAGTATATCAATTGATATATCTATGAATAAAGTAAAATGATGACGCTTCTTATTCAGAAAATGTTAAAATTTTCAGTTTTGACAAAATGTGCATATGTTTACGACCTCTTACTTGGGTAACGTGAGAAGAGAAAAAATCAGAACGGATGTTAGTTAGGTTGGTGGGTTAAGCTAGTTATGGCAACAAGGGGTTGGGGACAAACGGACTAAAATGGAGAGTTAATTCTTTTTGGTGTCCAAAACCACCTACTTTGTAGTATTTGTGCTTGTTTGGGCCTTTTTTAGATTAACGTGCGAGAAACTGATGAAAGTTTGCATATGTTAGAAAAAGAAAAAGAATAGATGGAAACAACATGTCTCACAATGTACCAAAATGGAATGGAATCTTAGTAGGAAGTGCCAAAGTTTGTTGAAAGATTGATCGTCCAAAGGACCATAAAGGCAAAGAAAACGTGCGACTCTCTATGAATTACAAAAAAAAAAAAGAAGAAAAGAAAAACACAAAACACTTCTTTTTTATTCCTCTTTTACTTTTGGTGTTAAAATGGTTGGAAGTTAGACTGAGATGGTCCTGAGCTTTTGTTGGTATTCATTTTACCTTGCTTAGACTCACGGTGTCCACTTTCTAGATTTTGATGAACCAAAAAAGTCAGGTGGAAAAACGACAATCTCAACAAACAATTTGGATATCAAAAAACGACATAACTTTTAAAAAAGTGGAGATGCGGGGTGTCTATCCTAGCCTCGTACCTCTCGCATGCTAAGCGAGCACTCTACCATCTGAGCTATATCCCATTACAAGCATGTCCAATCTTTTATTTTATTTATCATTTAAATAATGAAATTTTTGGTTGATCAAAAAAGTTGATTTCAATTTTCACCCCAAATCCATGCACCTTGTTTCATTTTTTTCCTAATTACAAATTCTAATCTTAATTATCAAGTCTCCTATTTAGCCATTTTGTTACAAAATCATTACAAACTCGATAAAATTAATTATGTGGCTCTCTTACGCTTAGTGAATAGAAGGTGTTTGAAAACACTCGCCCCTAAATAAACTTTTTGTAAAGAAAAACTATGCTCTTCCATACACAAATCTTAGATTAACTGGTCATGTGAAGGTTAATTTAAAATTAGTTTACAAGTATGGCTTGTCTTAAATATCCTATATTTAACTAGGTGTGTGATAGTCAGGTCGTTGCTTTCATCAAATTTTTAACAATTTTATCAAGAAAGAAACTCATCTATGAACGAAGAAACATACCTAACCATAGTGTATTTAAAATGGCCACAACGACTTGACTCTTGTTGGGGTTATGCTCAGCACCCTCCCTGAGGAACTCACCTTGGTTGGCTGACCATCTTACTTGGACAGAATTCATTTTTGGAGTTCACACATTTCCCCGTTGATCGGCACACTTTCCCAAGGTGGTCCTTGAGGCCTCCTTTGATCGCCACTCAAAATGTCACCTCTTCGGGAAGAACGCGTACTCAGGTCGGATGGATATGGCCTGAAGCTAGGTAGCAATCCATTCCCAAGGCCACCTCATGGCCTCATTACAACCCTTAGACGAAGGGTTGTCCACCTTCTGGGATTGTGACATATGTTTTCTACTGCCCTAACATCACCGTACGGAGCACTCGGGTTAAGGGTTAAACCCGCTTTCACGCGATCCAAGTGGTAGGCTATAATAGGAGCATTTACTCCATTACCAAGGCAAGTTGATTATCTCATACCTAACTTTAGTCTCTTTTTCGGCCAAACATGTAACTGACTTGAGCGTTAGAGAGCCCTTAGCCAGCACCACACCAGTGTCCCCTTAACCTCCAAGGCATTTAATCTTCTTACAGGTCCCCCCAGGGGGCCGAGTCGAGTAGGACAAGTGGTCTGACCACTGTACGCAGCCATACCTGGTGTTGATCGACAATAAGACATCAACATTTTAGAGCTAAAAGGAGGGCCCCAAGCCCTAACAACATTTCCATTAATATGGAGACAAGTATAGCATTCCCCGAAAAGAGGGATCGGGGAACGACCAAAACCAAAACCCAAGTAGACCTCGCAGCAGACCTGCAAGGCCCAACTTGGTCAAGTGGGCAGGCTAACATAGGTGGGGCAGCTCCAGCTGCCGAGGACCTTATCTAGAAACTAACTGCAGTAGTATGTCTCCTTATAGAGCAAATGGTAGAACAACAAGCGCGGAAACACCTGCCCCAGCACTTTGAGCATGTCAGAACTCAAGCTTCAAAGAATGCCTCTTTGAAGCAACTATATAATCCATAATGGTCGGCTCGAGGGACCATGATGGCTGTGATCTCTCCCTACAAGGTTTCTAAGCTTCATCTTCAATAGGCTTGGGAACTAGGGCACTTGCCTTGCTAGAGACCAACCAGAAGCTCAAGACAATGACTGGGTAGAAGGTGGAGTCCTGTACCAAGTGGAGCTTCGCAAAGAAACTAATAACTGGCAGCTACATGATCTGCAATGGTAGATAGACCAAATCAAGAACAGCTGGCATGGGGTCGATGATGAGGGCATGCCTGACCCATATTTTACTGATGTGATCAAGAGAGCTTATATAACGAACAAGTTTAATGTGCCACAGATAAAAACATATAACAAAACAACAAACCCCGATGAGTACCTAGAACTCTACAGGGGCCATATGATGTTGCAGAACACCATTGATGCAACAATGTGTAAGTATGCTCGTTAACATTTATCGGCTCTACTCGATAGTGGTTTAGGTGCATCGAGCTGAGCACAATGAACTCTTTTTGGCATCTCTTTGAAGCATTTTCAATAGTGTTTACCCCATCAAGATCGAGGAGGAAGGAGGTTACTTACCTCTACGCTGTGAAGCAAAGGGACAGAGAAGTGAAGGATTATATCAACCATTTTACTTGAGCAGCTTTGGAGGTGAGGCACGTCGAGGACGAGACCCTTAAACATGCCTTCAATGAGAGGTTGCAAGATAAAAGCCTGCTCTAGTCACTCATTCTAGAATAGGCGAGCACTTTTTCCTAGATGCTCGTTTACACTCAGAAACACATGGATGCTTCAGACTATATAAAGAGTCGTCAAGAAAGAGAAGGAAGCAAAAAAGGAAAGAAGAACAATGACTTGCCCGATTAGGGCGGAGCCGACTAAAACAAGATGCTAAAGACCGATAAACCAAATGTTCCCACTTGGAAGTTTCAAAGCTACACGCCTCTAGTTGCCACTATAGATGAGGTGTTAAACTAAGTGAATAGCTGCAATTTGTTGGTGGACCCACTACCTTTGGAAAAAAACTAAGCAAAAAGGGACCGAACAAGTAATGCAACTTTTATAAAGACATCAGGCATAATACTCAAGACTGCATTCAGTTGAAGGATCAAATCAAGAAGCTCGTTCGACATGGACACCTTAAGGAGCTTGTTCAATAGGTCCTCACCCCTTAAAACATTGTTAGGAGAAATGACCAGCCTACGAAGAAAGGCCAGCCAAGGATACTGAACACTGACAGTACGAACACCCCAAAACCACTACACAATGTGCATACAATCTTCGGTTGACCAATTACTAGGAATACTGCTAATGGTCAGCAGGCCTACGCCTAGGAAGCCTGCCTCGTCAAGAGAAGAGACCTGATGAATATGTTCGAGCATATCAACAAGATATGTCGGCAAGAAGATGTTACTATTACTCTCACTGAGGAGAAGGCAAACAGGCTAATCCACCCATACAATGATGCCTTGGTGTGCAAACTTCAGACTACAAATAATATAGTCCAACAAGTATTGATCGACAATGGTAACTCGACAGATATCCTATTCAAACAAGCCTTTGACAAGTTGAAGATAAGTTATGCGATGCTCGTCCCAGTATGAACCCCCTTATATGGCTTCTCAAGAGAATGTGTCTAAGCAATAGGTAAGATCTGTTTATCGATCACCTTTAGCGAAGATCGTGCTAGGGTCACTCAACTGGTCAAATTTTTGGTGGTGGATAAACCATCCAAGCATAATATCATCATAGGAAGACCAACCTTTAAAACCTTGAAAGCCATGATCTCCATATACCCTCTAGTCGTGAAATTTCCCATTAAGAACAGAGTTAAAGTGATAAGGTCGAAGCAAAAAGACTCCCGTGATTGCTATGTTAAGGTAGTGAAGGAAGCAGCAGCAGGGCAAATAAACATCTCGGCCATTTACAAATGGACAAGATGGAGTTCCCTGCCAAGAAGGGTACAAAGATATTGTCCAACTTGGACCTACGACTCCCTGATGAAGAAGTGCTAGCATTAGCTATAGAGGACCTTGTCCTATCACTTGGACCTTAACATCCTGACCGAATGGTCATGCTTGTGTCTTAGCTAAAGCCTAAGATCTGAGCAAACCTAAAAAAATCCTAACTAAATATCGGGATATGTTTTGTTTGGTCCTATGAGGATATGCCTAGGATTGACCGAGCGTTATTAACCATCATCTGAAAGTGAACCCCAAGCACAAATCCGTCATTCAGAAAAGGAGAGCCTTTAACCTAGAAAGGTATACTGCCATAAACGAGGAGGTCTAAAAGCTGCTCGATGCTAGATTTATCCAAGAAATCACCTACTCCAAATGGCTAGCGAATGTGGTCTTGGTCAAGAGGGCCAATTAGAAGTGGCGAGTGTGTATTGACTTTATAGACTTAAACAAATCCTACCCGAAGGATTGTTTCCCCTACCTCGGATTGACCAATTAGTGGACCCGATCGCTGGGCATGAGCTGCTGAGCTTCATGGATGTATATTTAAGGTACAACCAGATTAGAATGGCGAGAAGGACCAAGTTAAGACCACGTTCACGATCGATCAAGAGCTATTTTGCTACATTGTTATGTCGTTTGAGCTGAAGAGCTTTGGGATAACATACCAACGCTTGGTGAACAAAATTTTTGCTTGACAGATCAGGAAAACCATAGAGGTGTACATGGACGGTATGCTCGTGAAGTCGATCTAAGCAACTGGTCTCGTTGTCGATCTCCGAGATAGTTTCAACGTCCTTAGTGAGTACAAGATGAGGCTTAATCAGGCCAAATGCGTGTTTCGAGTAGAATCTAAGAAGTTCCTCAGGTTCATAGTCAACCACTGCAGCATCGAAGCCAACCCAACCAAGGCCCAAGCAGTTGTAGACATGCACTCGTCTTGCACTGTCAAGGAAGTCCAAAAGTTCATTGGAATGATCATTGCTGTGTCAAGATTCATCTACTACTCTACCAACAAATGCCAACTTTTTTCAAGCACTCAATGGGAGGTTTGAATGGAGCTGAGACTGTAAGAAAGCATTCCAAACCCTTAAAAACTGCCTAAAGACACCTTCACTCTTATCCAAACCTCTACTGGGAGAAATACTTTATCCCTCTTTGATGGTATCTAAGAAGCCGATTAGCTCGGTCATAGACCAAAAAAAAAAGAAAAGATTTAGAAGCCTATCTACTACACTATCAAAGCCTTCCAAGGAGCTGAAGAGAGATACCCGTTGTAGGAAAAGCTAGCCTTAGCCCTTGTAACCTTTGTTCGAAAGCATCAGCCATACTTTTAGGGGCATATCATTGGAGTCTTAACTAAGTACCTTTTACGCCAGGTCCTCCAAGACCTAGAAATTTCTAGTCAAATGGCCAAGTGGTTAGTTGAGCTTGAGGAATTCGAGACCTCAACCATCCCAGCAGTAGTAGAAGTAGACACAAGCCTGAGTGAAAACTATTTGTGGATGGATCATCCAGCGTAAACGAGTCAGGTTTCGAACTTATTCTCGTCAGCTCGAATGGTTACAAGAGCAGTTACTCACTTCGGTTTGATTTCAAAGCCACCAACAATGAGGCCAAATATAAAACATTAATAGCTGGCCTTAAAATTGTGCGAGAGCTTGGCATGCACCATATTCGCGTTCACAGCGATTCCATGCTCGTGGTCCAGCAAGTGGTTGGTAGATTCTAGGTCCAAAAAGAATACATGACAGCATATTTGAATGAAGTTAAGGCCCTACACAGGCAATTCAAGAGCTTTTCAGTTACTCAAATTCCTAAGGCCGAGAATGCCGAAGCCAGCATACTCGCTCGACTAGCTTTGGGCCTTGAAAATGGCAACTTAACGTCGATACCTATCAAGAGGCTAGTCAAGCCGAGCATCTAAAGAACAAAATTTGTAAATGAAGCAGCCAAACAAACCAAACCCTAGATGGAGCCGATCATCCAGTACTAACCATACCTGAATTGCACGAGAAGACTTAGTTGAAGGGTTGTCTATCTTTTGGGATCGTGACAAATGTCATCTACCGCCCTAACACCATCGTACGGAGCACTAGAACCAAGAATCAAACCCGCTTTACACCCAATCTAAGTGGTGTGCTATAAGTAGGAGCATTTACTCCACCACCAAGGTAAGTGGATTCTCTTATGCCTAACCCTAGCCTATTTTTCGGTTGAATAGGTACCTGACTTAAGTGTTGGAAAGCCTTGGCCAGCACTAGACCGGTGTCCCCTTAACCTTCTAGGTGTTCCCTCTTCTTGTAGGCCCCTAGGGAGACCGAGACGAGCAGGACAGGTGATCCGACTATCATACGCAGCCGCATGTGGTATTGATCGAACAACAAGGTGTCAACAACTCTCATGGAGAAGTTATAAAGAAAGCTACATTGAATTAAACAAATAGGCGATTTGAATTGAAGGGGTCCACAAATTATGTAAGCGATCACATTTTCATAGAAGCTTTTACGAGTCTCAAATCTTGACTAGATTGATACAACTAAGAACGCAATAACAAAAATGAGTAATTATAAAAATGCTCCCTAAACTATGTCATTAATGTCACTTTGTCTCCTAAACTTCATGCGCGTCAACCAGTCCTTTTGAACGAAGAAATGTTTACAAAAATCCCCCCTCTTTTGGCATAATTTTGTTACTTAAAGATGAAGTGGTATTAAATTTATGATTTTAAATTTTGCTTCTGTTTCTCCCTCAGCTTTAAATAAATGTAGTGCTTCTTTCAAAAGTATTAACGGTCTGAGCTTCTAGTTTGAAGCACTTCTTTATTTGTTCTGGTTCTGATAGTGTTTTTCTTTTTTCCTTGGTAGGCTAAAACCATTAGAAAACAAAAGGCTAGACAAAAGGCTAGATGCTTGAAATTGAATTAGGTGTGAGTGGATTGGAGCAAAAAAAAGAGAACAAAAGGCCGTCAAAGACATGGATTGGAACCTTGGAATTGAAGGTTACAATTATAGATGGAGTATCCTCTTCTTTTTCTTTCTTTTTTATTTTTTTTTATTTTTTTCCCCTTTCCTGGCTCTTTTTGCCTTCATCTAATGTCTTGTTAGTGGAATCTTGAAACAGGATGATGATAGAACAGCGTTCTATTTACCACCGAGGTGTGCTTTCTTAGTAGCGAAACATGTCGTCCAACTTATATGATGTACAATTACCGGGAAAGAAAATGTAACGTCCTAAGATGCTTTGTGCTCTACATAATAATAATAATAATAATAAATTAATATTTATTTTATTGCGGTGGATTGAGCCTCTCATACACAAGTTCCAAGCATGAGATATAATCCCTTTTGTTTTGTTTTGTTTTTCTCATTTGCAGAATAAAATATTGTTGTAAAAACGATTTCCTTTATGCTGATTCCCGTCAATGATAAAGTGATGTATCTACATGATTCACACTGACTAGATCAATTCCTTGCCTTGTCTGGAATTTTGCAATTCTTTATGTTCATTTTTATCAAAGCCTTCTGTCTTTTCCTTGAGGAATCTAAAAGATATATATTGCAGGGCATTCTTTCTACTCTCTCTTCACCTTGTGAAACACTTTGGTCCTGAAATGCTTATGGTGTCTTTTACTAAAGAAACAAAAAGATGGTAGATATTTCTAGTGGGAAATTGTATCCAAAAATCCTTCAAAATAAAATAGATATCATTGATTTACAGACCACAAATATCATCCATCATCACTGCATCTTTCTTGGTTTTAAAAGAACAAGGACATAGAAGCAAGCCTTTTATTTTATGCAATGTTTAACTCTTTCAAAAGTAGTTCTTTTTTAGGGGCCGAAAAAAATTATATTATTAGTATTGTGCAACATCAAAAGGGGTTATTAGACACTAATAGAAAATAACGCTCTAAGCCCTATAGTCCGACCTTTATCTCTTGACAAGGAACACATTATCCCGATCCTATTGAATGTGCCCACAATAAAGACTTGTGAAGGCATAATTTTAGGCACTTTAAATCGTGGTAGGTACAAATCTTCACATTAAGATCCTCAAAGAGGGCTACCTATTATTTAAACCAAGATCACAAACCAACATGATAGTCTATTATTGCTAGACCACCCAGTTATGTTCATCCATTAGTTTTGCATTGATCATATGTGTAGACAGTGAATCTATAATCAAATATGAAAATGTAAGTTTGGATCGTTAAGATTCTGTTCAAGAAACTTAGGCCCTCAAATCACCGTTAATTGAAATTATCTCAAGTAAACACGCAAGATCAAAGCGCTATAGATAGAACAAAATAATGCTGTAAAAACAAGAATATCATGCGCAGGATTTAGAGTGATTCACTCTGTTAAAAGAGCTACGTCCACTGTAATGCACTATAATTTTCTGGGTACAAATTACAAGAGAGCATAAAAAGATGAGAAAATAATTAGGCAGAATTTCTGTATGTTTTTCTATCTCCTCAGTACAATGAAACAACCATCTCTTTATATAGAGAATAAGGAGGAATCATGGTTTCCAACCGTCTGGTAAAGTAGGATAATGCATTGCGGACAACTACAGTAGTGGGAACCGTCAACTCGTGGCGATCGACCCAGTCAGACGAACAATTCAAGACGAGTTTGAATTACCTTGAGCGGCCGATGTAACCCAAATGCTTACCACGCACAAGGAATTGAACCAATCGAACTAAATGAAACGTCAATTCAATTAATCTTCCTCACATCAATCGATTCACTTTGATCGATTCGACTCGTTTTTACACTGGGCCGTTTGGGCTTATAAGTAATTTGGGTCTGACCAAATTGCACCCCAACAATATGATACAATATTTGAAATAAAATTTTACACCGTAGAATATGAAAGATATTTTTAGTATTTTTTTTAGTTTTAAACCATTGAATTTCTAACAAATCTTTTTTTATACTTTTTTCATTTCATAATGTGTTTAAAAATTTTAGTTTAAATCAAAATTTTGGTTTACATTATAATATGTGATAACTTTACGTTATAGATTATTTTTTTGTTTTATATTATAACATATGAGAACTCTATATTATTGTGTTATTTTGAATCAATATTACCAAACACTTTATTAATAGATTTTGGATAAAATCTTATGGAATATCAATATAGTAGCCTTACCATATAAAGTTCCTATTTAAAACACACAATACATTGCTATCTTCTTTTATTGGTTATTTGGGAAAATAGTCGTAATATTTGATTAACATCAATATTAGTTTAAAACATTATAGCTATTAAAAAGTTTACTCTATAGCTACAAAGGCCTCTACACTATAAAGATTGATACTGTCATTCTTATTACGAGTCCCAAACATAAGCCTAGCATTTGAACTTGAGATGTTTCATCTAAACAACTTCATAGTTTTCACCCTTAACCAATTGTATAGTTGTGTCCATATACCTTTACTTGATGATTAAAATATATGTAAATAAAAAATTATGATAATACCCCGATTTAATAATTAAAATGGATAAAATTATATTTTAATTCAATAAAAATACATATATATTATGGCTTTGCCGCTGCATCCCAAAACCGAAAGACGACAATCTTCCGGATAACTACGAAAGAGATACAATATTCAAAGAGGGCCCACTGGACTTAAAAAAAAAAACCATCAAACTAGAGGGAAATCAGAAACCCAGAAACCGCCAACAGAAAAGAAAAAGCTCACCCTCAGTCCTTACCCATTTTCCCGGCCCTTATAAATACCCACTTCACAAATCTTGCCATCCTCGTCTACAACATTTACTAGTTCTGCAACCTTTCCAAAAAATCGTTTCAGACACATCTCCAACCGTTGGACCAAGCAACCAAGGAATCAATGGCTGACGTGGCGACAAAGGAGCGGAGGATCCTCGTGGCCGTCGATGAAGGCGAGGAGAGCGCCCACGCGCTCTCTTGGTGCCTCAAAAACGTGATCGTGGAAAACTCCAAGGATACCCTTATCTTGCTCTACGCCAAGCCCCCACGGGCCGTTTACACCGCCCTAGACGGCACAGGTGAGAGGTCCTCCCCTCAGGTATTTTTTATTTTAGCTCGGGGTATTTTGGAGCTTAAAAAAGAGAGCAAACGACATTTAGCTTGGTGTCGTTTTATGTATTTGTCGTTATTGGGGGTATTTGTGTAATTGAAGTTGTTTTCTCAGGGTATTTGTTTTCTTCTGATATGACGGCGGCTATGGAGAGGTACTCTAATGACGTGGCGAACTGTGTGATGGAGAAGGCTAAGAGAATGTGCCACGAGCTTCAGGATGTGAGTACTGATTTTTCACGACTTTGATTTTTTTTTCTTTTTTTTTTTATGAAAACAATTAGAATAATGGAATCAATATAAAATCAAATGATTGATTAGAAAATCTATACGAATGGTCATTAATAGTGGTAAACTATATTATTTTCTTTTGGGGTTTTCTATTTTTTGACAAATTTGTGTTTGGAGCAGGTTAAAGTGGAGACAAGAGTAGAGAGCGGTGATCCAAGGGATGTCATCTGCGAGATGGTAGAGAAGCTTCGTGCTGACCTGTTGGTCATGGGAAGCCACGGTTACGGTCTCATCAAAAGGCACGTGAATGTCTTGCCTCTTTTCCCTCCTTTTCAACAAAATATTTGTCCTTTTGTTTGGAATTAAACTCTATGTAATGTTATTTAATTCATCACCGAGCTCTAAAAACACTAAACACAACTTAAATTTTATAAGAAAAAAAATATTCTAACAAAACCATTTTAAACTAACTCTTTGTTTAGTTGGAACATGTTCCCAAACAAGGGTTTAAATTTTTCTAGAAGAATTTTCCTCACTATGAAAGAAATTGTTATAAATTAGAAAGGGAAAAAAACAAGTAAACAGGTTGCGATGATTTGTTAAATTTTTGTTTTGTTTTTTTTTTTTCCTAACAAAACTCCGCTGTGGTAGTAATATATATATATATATATATATATATTTGTTATATAGAAACCGTGGTAGTTTCTTGGATAAGTAGTTGTGTTTGTATTTTGCGAAGGGTAAAGACTAGAGAGTGGTTTGATCATTTTTAAGGAATTAGATTCGATGAAGGAGAGTTTAATTTGCTAACAAAGTTAAGTGGTATTGGCAGGGCTTTTCTTGGGAGTGTCAGCAACCACTGTGCACAGAATGTGAAATGTCCCGTCTTGATAGTGAAGAAGCCCAAGACAAATGCCGAGAACAAATAATTTTCCTCTCTTTTTTCATTATGTGTATTATCTAATCTATAGTCAATGTTGTTTTCGTTTTTGTTTTTGTTTTTGTTTTTGTTTTTTTTTTTTTGGGTGATAAAACTTGTATGTGTACACACCAATGAGAGTGTTAAGTTTTCAATTTTCATCATAAAAATTAAGAAAATTTGTGAACGTCTTTAAAAAGAAAAAAATAAAATAAAATAAAACTTAGTAACCTATGCATTTGAAACCAGAAGACTGATGCGAGGAACAAAAATGACCAAATTTTCGCATTGACAATAACAGCCCATGCACAGGAAGTGCCCGAAGTAGGCAAAAGTCCATGCGTTAGCACGGATTATCTTTGGACTAAACCACTGCAATTGCAAGGCTGAAGGCTCTAAGGGCTATGATCCACGCCTAACGAAGGAGCATAGTTTTTCTAGAAGTTATCCAGCTCTGGCATGGATTTTCGTGTGATTTAACCTCTGTAATATTTATATTATAATTGTTTGTTTTTCTTCTTCAAAATCTTTTAACTGGATTTTTCAATGTTAAGACGTTAGTGGTATAATAATTTTGTCCAAGGGCGAGCCAAGAAATTTAGTCGTGGGGCGGAAAGAATATTAATATTGTTTAAGAAAAATTAAATAAAGTGGATATAGAATTTTAAAAGGACGAACTAGAGTTTTAGGGAAGAAAAGAAAAAAAAAGTTCATGGGATAGTCGTCACCCTCATTCGTATGTAACTTTGTCCCTGGTTTTGGTGCGAGTGCTATTGAATTGCAATCAGAAAGAAAAAATTATTTAGAAATGATTAAATAATGGAATAAAAAATTGAAAGGTAGCATTTGACGCATGCGTACACACTTGCCCATCAGGAATGCAACTTTGAAACAAATAAAGGGGGAATTTATTTATTTATTTATTTATTTTTTTTTGTGAAAGGGGTTAAATAGGAAGTTGGAGAGGAGGAAAAGGAAAATTCTGCTGTCGTCTTTTTGTTCAAACCTATGGAGTCTCTTCCGGCCACTGGCCGACACTAGTTACTTTTAGGCTGCCGCTCTTTGAACTCTTATTTGCCAGAACGTAATCACGCCTCCTAAGAGCATAATTTCCGTTATAAGAACGTGACAATACTTAACAAGTCTCGTTAGGGGACCACTCATGAAGCCGCATAAAAAAAATAAAAAAAAAACAGAAGCATGTAATGGCCCTTATAAATCTGTTGTTGGCCTACTAAATTAAATTCCCATAGAGTAAAGCGTGCAAAAATCAAAAGGCAAACAAAAAGCGACTCCAACTAGAGAGACCTTCTACCAGATTGCATGGCGAAGAGTCGTGTTGGAAGGAGCCAAAAATGGATCAACCATAAGTTTTGTAAGCTTCCTCGCCATGTTTTAGAGCATTTCTTTTGGGGAGACTAGCGGCAACCACAAACGACAGGAAAATATAGAAAACGACATCGACAAGACCAGAAACGTGAGGTTAGAAAGTTCAAAAAAGGAAATGGGAGATTAGGATCGCGGATGTCCTCTTTTTTCATGAGCCTTTTGGATATTCTACACGGGTCAGCATAACAGTAGTAATATACCATGATTACAACTACGCTTTCACAATGACATATTCCGTCACGCGTGGAATGTTAGCAGAGAGAGAGATTTGTAAGATGGGTCAATTTGAGTGCCATGTCCAGCTTAAAAGTCCGGGAACTATTCATTTTACGATGAAAAACCACACAATTCAACTTATTGTTCTAGCGGCTCAAACAGCTAAAGTTTCTTCACCGAGAAAATTTCTACATGTAAAAATAAATTAAGGAAAAAATTTTCGGAGTACTTTAAGACCCCAGTTATCTCTTTGAACTCTGCTGCACTTTCTCCCTACAGCTCATCCTGCAAATATACGGAGTACACGAGACAAGAATCAGTAACTTTGACATATAAAGCAATTACTTCACCATGAGATTAAGAAAGAAAAAACCTACATGCTTGTCAGACTCCTTGGTCTCCTCACTTTCTTCAAGTGCCTCTGATTTTATTTCGGCATCGGATTCGTCTCCTGCATCATCGGCCTCATCAGCTTCATCTTCATCCTCAGCCTGCAAACATGTCAAAACTATTAGGACCAGAATGGCAGGTTTATTGATTAATTCTTTCAAGATAAGAAAGGAAGTTCTCGACTTACGTCAGAATCGACGGGTTCATCCTTTGATTCCTGGTAAAGGATCAAATGCACGAGTCAGTACCCACCAATACTAGCAGTAACATTTAAAGTAACATCCACAACGAATAACATAGTAGATAAAAATTTTAGTACCTCCTCTTCTCTCTTCTTCTCTGCCTCGTCAAATGCTGCCTTCTCAGCCTGAAAATACCATGGAAACCCATTAGATAATAGCGGATTATTTTATAAGTTACCTACCAAGGCATAGAAAATAGCATACATCTTTCTGCTTGCCCCATGTTTCTTCGGCCAACTGCTTGGCGTATTCGGGATCATCAGTGATCAAGACATTGTCAAACAGGGTGCCAGATTTCACCTGGAAAATTATACATCAAGCTTATCAGTCTCAGTCATTTGCCTCTGAACAACTGTTAAAGATGCAAGAACGCAATGGAAAAAAATTGTACCTGCCATAGTTCAATTCCAACGTATTTCAAATTGGGGAAAACATAGAGATCAGGGTCGTCCTTGAAATCTGTAAAAGGATTAGAACTTTAGATCGTTAATGTACATGGTAACGGAAAGCTAATTTTTTGATGGATTGCAAAACAAATGAAAACAAACCTGGGTTGTCAATAAGCGGTGCCTTCCATTTTCCCTTGTAGTTGGGGTTCTTAATTTCCTGCAGTGAGATGGAGCAAAGTCATGAGGAAACTGCTGCAAATTTTTGTGAAATATAAGTTTCAAACAAGGATTCCACAAACCTTTGCCTTCCAGGGGCCCTTGTACTCGGGGTTGGGAATTGTTGGTGCTGTCCATTCACCATCTTCCTCTTCATCCCAATCTTCAGGCTGAACAGATAAACCGACTCAGTAACTATGATAACTTTTTATAGATGTATGTTAGATTGAAACACAAAGTCAATCCTTACCTTCTTTGCATCAGGATCCGGGATCTCTCTTGGAATGTCATCATAACCCTTTAAATGCATAAAACGAAACAGTTTACTATGTGTTTTCAGTCATCAAATAGAAGAAAGAAGAACCACCAAATTATGGTAATTACCTCTGGCTTCTTATCTTCGGGATCTGGAATGTACTCTTTGTCGTCCCAATCTTCAGGCTGTCAAGACATTATTTTGTCAAATTATTAACAACTCCAAAAACCAAGAAAGGAATCTAAAAAGAAACCGATCAGTTGTTTGTTCTCAAGTAGTTACTTTTTTAGCTTCGGGATCCTTGATTTGCTTAGGAGGAAGAAGATCCCAGTCCTTGTAGAGACTACCAGATTGCTTCTCCACATTGTCAACAAGGATGGTGTAGGTAGCATCTGGTCGAAGAATAAATGTGTACACATGACTGAGCTGGTCAGTCTCACAAGGAACATCCTTCTTGATCAAATGATTAGACCCGTTGTAGTTAAGAATGGCGTGAACTTTCTTGGTGCTGTAACCACAGATATCTGGTCCAAACATGATGCTGCAAGTAACCAAGCACCACATCCCATATCAGAGATTTAAACATGATTAAGAAACTACAGTAAACAAAAGAAAATCATGGACAGCTACATCAACCTGTATGGGGTATCACCACCAAATTTCTTCTGATCTACATCACCACTGAGTAGCTTCATGTACCCACCACCACAGTCAAGTTTCTGCTCATGCTTAACAGAGAATTGGAAAACTAGGGTGTTATCCTTGTTGCTGAATTCAGGGAACTCAGCTGAAATGGCATAGAACCTGTAATCTTCGCTTGTTTGGATACCTGCATCAAAACATCAAAAATGTTCCAGGTTCATACGCAGGAGCTTTGAATTATTTACAAAACAAACATATAAAATCGCACAGGAAAACTGTAGTAAAAATCTTATCAACTAAAATTAGTGTTATGCTATCCAAATTCATGTACCTTTGTCATTGGCGTCCCCATTCCATTTACCAGAGGTGTAATTCCACTCCCCAGCCATGTTTTCATCTTTCTTCCAGTCAGATTTAACCCAACGGTTCTCCCATCCATCTTCAGCGTTCAAACAAAAAGGAAATGAGAAGAGAATACTAAAGTTTACATTTATGCATAGGAAAACAAACGTGAGTTAATACTTTAAATTGAGTAATCAACTCAACCAAGTCAATTTGTCCTTCTAATTTCTCAAACAATCCTCGTGGACTTCTCATAGGAGCATTGCAACATCAGGAGGCAGTTTAAACAGTGTGCAGGAATTTATAAATGAAAATAAATTTTCTAGACCACATGTTTGCACAAACAACTTTACACAATTGAACCCAATTTCAGC
Organism: Artocarpus hirsutus; assembly: GCA_946598075.1. NCBI lineage: Eukaryota > Viridiplantae > Streptophyta > Magnoliopsida > Rosales > Moraceae > Artocarpus > Artocarpus hirsutus. Next base: position 16,361 of record CAMOHE010044990.1, read on the forward strand.
ATCCAAAATATTCAGTTCAAACAGACTGAGTTCGCATTGAACTCCATCCCAGTCATTTCAAATAGGATAGAATTGAGGTATCAAATTTTTATTGCAACCACTTTATGTGGAACCCACCCGATCACGATCGGGATCTATAGACACTGAAAACATCAAGCACGTAAAATACATTGTATTGACAACAGCACCTCATTACTAGGAAAAATTTTCAAGTTTTCGATACCAATGAAATCTTATGAACGGCTAACGCCACCTGAGTTATATATTACACTTTCTATTAGGATAACCTTTAACCATACAGAATGCTTATATACACAACATTAAAAAAGAAAAAACTTTATATTCCGAACTCAATTCCAGACCTCAAATGCTAAATTAATAGCTCGAACATTTTAACGATCATAATAAATCTCAAAATCTCGATCGCGTAACCAAAACCGAGAAACAAAGCCACAAATTCGCAAAAAGTGTTGAAGTTTTTTTCCACATATCTAATGCAGATCGTCAATGTCAGTCCATTTCCGGCTTCGATCCAAACACTAACGAAAAATAACGATCGCAGATCCACACCAAAAAAAAAAAATAAAGAACAACAGAACTCCGATCCTTCGCAAATCGAACAGAATTTTCAGGTCAAGAACCAAAATTCATCCGAAACGCAAGCGAACACAGCACAATTTACAGAAAACCAAACACAAACAAACGATAAATCAAATCGATACGTAAAAGGGGACATGGAGAGAGATAGATACCATCAAAGCGCTCTTCAAAGAACACTTTCGCGGATGCGGTGGCGAGGACTGAGAGAAGGAGGATTAGAGAAAAAAGCTTAGGGTTTCGAACCCCGAACGCCATGGCTGTTAAGCGGAGGAAGAAGCAAGAGAGAGAATTGAAACTTCAGAGTGAGCTCTGAGAGGAGACGGGGACTAATATAGAAGGATACGCGCGTGGTTTGCAACCGCCGTGGTTGGACCTGCTAATCCGACATGGACAAGATTTGTGACGTGGACGAATCTGGGATCGCCGAGTCATCAATTCTTGTCATTGGCGTCACGTGGAAGACTACGATTGGGAGCTACACGGCTCGTGTAGCCGGCAATCGGACGCCACCACGTAGGTTCTTCAGTGGAAAGCTGGATTTACGAAACTACCCCTGGGTTGTTGGATTTTAGTGTGGATTGGCGGATTATGGGTGGCCAAATCAGAAGGCTGTTATAAGTGGCAACCCATAATTAGTCGATGGAAATAATTTTTGTTTTTTTGAAAGGTTTTTTTTTGTATTTTTCGTTTTCCAAAGAAAGAGGTTTCTTGTGCTTTTTGGGATGATGGTGGAAAATTTAAAAAAACTATAAATAAAATTATTATAACAAATTTAAATTTTATGAAATAAAACACTATAATAAAAATTTTATAATTATATTTTAGAAGAAAAAAAGAGTATTTTTAGATATTACAAGTTTCTTCTTTTTGGGCAATTTTTTCTTTCCTTTTAATATCAAAATAAGACCACCACAATTAGAAAGCATCTTTTCCATGTTTTTGCGTTTAACTCAAGCCCGTTAAGGGTAGGATTGGAGGCTGAAGTCTTTCTGACTTGTAAAACTGTATAAAAGGTTTGGACTCCATGTTCAATTTGTTCAACTTGTTAAGGGTGTTTGGAAGGTGGTGGGAATCAGTGGTGAGAACCACTTTACTGTAGCATATGAGAACTTTACACTGTAGCAATTTTTTTTTATTGTTACTGTAGCATGTGAGAGCTTTTTACTGTTCATAA
>CAMOHE010044990.1:18154-59384 GCA_946598075.1 Artocarpus hirsutus
ATGATGGTGGAAAATTTAAAAAAACTATAAATAAAATTATTATAACAAATTTAAATTTTATGAAATAAAACACTATAATAAAAATTTTATAATTATGTTTTAGAAGAAAAAAAGAGTATTTTTAGATATTACAAGTTTCTTCTTTTTGGGCAATTTTTTCTTTCCTTTTGATGTCAAAATAAGACCACCACAACTAGAAAGCATCTTTTCCATGTTTTTGCGTTAACTCAAGGCCGTTAATGCTAGGATTGGAGGCTGAAGTCTTTCTGACTTGTAAAACTGTATAAAAGGTTTGGACTCCATGTTCAACTTGTTTAACTGGTCCTTTGTGCCTAGCACAAAGATATAAGGTAAGACTTTTGGTAAAATATTCAACTTCTTTAAAAAAATCACGTTGGTTGAATTTTTCAAGCTAGTATAACTTCTGACCAAAAAATATTTAAATGATTAGACGACTAATAACTTTTTTTTTTTTTATTTTCTAGAAAACAACTGACCCATACATTATATATTACATATTCTACAGGATGTAATGAATATATATTATATCATAAAAGAACCGAAGACTAATTATTGCACTGGTTCTAACTCATCCTAACTATGAAATTTCAAAAAAGAAAAAATGAATGGAAATAAAGAAATAACTACCCATGAAATTTTGTTTTAAGAATGTGTTAAAATATTTTTAAGAATAATTAAAGTTAATTAACATTGTTTTGTCTTTATGCATTAATTTTGAGGGTGTTGGAATGGATTTCCGAACATCAAGTTTCTTCTATCTACTCTGTCGTTCTCTCTTGAGATCCTCACTGCTCCTTCTTGGAGGGTGTCGACATGCCTAGAGTTGACTTGTAGAAGACACTATGCTCAAGTCAGCCAAATAGTAGTAGAAATATTTTGATAACACTAGAAAGAAGAGAATTAAAATGAATGAGTAAAATTTCAGAAGAGAGAAGGATTTGTTTTCTTGAGCTTCATGTTCTTATTATACTTGACTTGCTCTAGTATGATGATTGTTGGGACAATCGTTAGATTTAGACACGTCCTTTTTTTTTTTGGGCCTAAGGATTCCTTTAATTTTACCTTATGAGTAAGGGCCCAATTGAAATGTTTGTCATTTCTTGCCTTGTTATTTTTTTAGGATTCGAGTGTATTCATGTATTTTTTCTTACTGAGCAAATAATAAGACATATGTCTTACTATCAGTGGTTTTCCTAACAAATAGATATGTGCATGTTTGAGAGTGGTCACCTTGACGTTATTTTATGACACTGGATTTAAATTAATTAGGTCGACATCTTAATGTACCATTCGATAAATTGAGACGTATATCGATTTTCTTACTTGAGCTAGTCGTGGTTCTTTGGTGTTGGTCATATCGGCCATTTGATTCTGTGATCATATCACTATCCATTCAACACGGTATCAAAGGTTGATACCGGTTATCAATTGTGAAATGTGTCATCGTGTTATTAGCGTGATGAAAAAGCCCCCAACCAGGGCATCACATCTTTTGGGAAAAAAAAAAAAGGAGAGCATCACAAACATCTAGGACAAAACAAGAGCAGCATTAAAACTTGTTCCAGCTCCTCAATCCTCGTAATAAGATACAATTGGAACCGTTTAACTATTACCACAACATCTTTGTTAAAACCAAGAGAATAAGGACAAAGTTTTTGAAAAATTTCATGAATATGATCCTGTAATCACCGAAAATCAGAAAAAGAAGAGAGAAGAAAGTGGATTTATTTTCCTACCAACAAAGATGAATGTTGTGGGCTGTCTTTACGGAAAAATATTGTGCTTTTTATATACACTAGTTACAAGCACACGCCATACATGTGTATTGCTTATTTACATTTCTTAATAGATAGATCTAAAATTGTTTTAAAATTTAGTTATACACATTTAACAAAAAAACAAAATTATGTTTAAGATAAATATAGAAATTAAAAAAAAGAGGGAGGACAAAAAAAAAGGAAATAAAAGAGGATTAAAAACAAAAAAAAAAGGCATGAGAAAAGAAAAAAAAAGATGGATGAAGAAGGAGAAAAAAAAAACCAAAAAAAAAATCCTCAAACAGGCCCAAAAAAAAAAAAAAAAAACGGAGGGGAACAACCCCTCCCCTCCCCCTCCAAGCCTCACCTCACTGAGAAAGAGGCTTTGCCTCTTTTTACTCTAGTAAGTACAGATATAAGTGGAACATTTTAATTTGAACATTTTAACTATAATATATATTGTAAGTGACACATTTTAATTTGAACTCGTGCACGCTCCCCTACTTGTCCTACTTCAAAATGCTTAGTCAAATCTACATTTGACCCAGAACACAAATGAAGTTTACAGTAATTTGGTTCTAAGAGAGTGTTTAAAAACAAAGTTAGAACCTAAAGTTGAAACTTAAATATTGTAACAAATTTTTGTTTTTTATTGTAACATATAAGAGTTTTATATTATAGTAAGTTGAAATTTAAAATTCTAACTAACTTGTCAAATTAAACATAAATTAGTTTTAACTATACTTTCAAACACACTCAAAGATTGGTATAATGCTTATAATCCTTTACATTGCAAGCGGCAAAGCTCATAATGATAATGCAATGGAAGTAGAAAAAAAGAGGAAAAGAAAAAAATGTTTTTTTTTAATGAGAAACATTTTTTTGAGGAAAAACCTTTTTTTTTATGCCAAAATATTTCTAAGGTATTTGAAAAAATAGTTTAAATTATTAGTTTGGGTTTGAAAACTATAACATATGAGGGTTTTATATTATAGCTTTTTACAATAACATGTGAAGAATTTATACTGTTTAAACCATTAATTGAACTACTTTTTCAAATATCATGTACATTAAAGTTTTGATTACTATTTTATTATTTTTTGAGTTTTTTTTCAGACTAATAAAGGTCTTTTTCACTTTTTTTTTTTGGGCAAAGACATCTGATATATATATACACACAGAGTTTCGAATAAATAGATTACTAAAGTTGCTTTTTTGCCCCTAGACGTAACTGATAAGGATGTAAGGAATCATGCTTAGTCGTTAGGACAGAACAATAATGGAAAAGGCACTTAATTCCATTTGCATAAGTTTTGGCGTTTTATTGAGAGAGAGATGAGTTTTGGCAGCGCAAGAATTTTGAAATCTCAGAGATATGGCCGGTACGCTAGCTCTGTTTGACTGCTTGGATCAGAAGCCACCCAAGAGCTAATTAAATTAGATTTGTGGTGGCCATGGTTGGTTATAACTGATTTTCGTACTGCCACCCTTTTTGTGGATTAAAATTGGTCAGACACTATACTATTAAGCACAAATTGAAACTCCATTGTCTGTAAAAAGGAGATTGTGGAAGCAACGGCTGCATTAAGTAAGGCTAAAAAAGCCAAGCCACACACATCTATATATGAATATATTTCCCAAGTTGTATTCTTACGAAAGCCATTTTTTAAGTCGTCTTGTGTTTGAGTAGGGCTAAAAAAAAAAATTGTGAAACCAACCAAAACCCTCAAGGGAGTTGGCGTTCATTAGCATTTCTAGGCTCGTTTGGTTAATCGAGCCACCCATTTCATAGAGTAATTTGTTTGTCGGAACATGACAGACTGTTTTGGTTGTCACAGAGTGTTTAACAAAGTTAGTTATAACCAATTTTTTAGTTCAAAAAAGTGTAGCATGTGAGAGTTTTACAATATAACAACAATTTTTTTACTGTAACATGTGAGAGCTTTACACTATAACAACTTTTTTGTTTTTACCATAACATGTAAGAGCTTTATACTGTTGCAACGTTTATGAGAGCTTTATACTATTTATAACTAAAAAATTAATTCTAACCAATATTGTCAAACACTTTATAGTTAGTTTTACCTCACTTAGTTCAGCCTCGTTTTTTCCCTTTTTTAAAAAACTCAGATTGGTCAGTTTTGGCCACAGACCAACAGAAAATTGACAAAAAAGACCTTAGAAATCAATTTTGACACTTCTTCGCTACTTAAACGTTCAACATCTTCATACCCAAAAATAAATGAATAAATAAATAATCACGTTAAACATCTAACTGGACGTGGATTTAGATCACTTACCACCTATTTCACCTTTTGAAATTTCTTGTTTGTTACTTGAGGTGATTCAATAATTTGTTCTTTTTTTTCCCCCTCTTTTGAGAATTGCGAGTCCTATGGTTGTACTCATTGGGATGTAGTTCTCAAAGTCAACAAAATCATGATTGTCACACCAGTCACATGCCAAGAAAATGAAAGGAATGACAACACCCAGAAGAGTGGTGTGAAACTCATTATGGCGATGATGGCGATGAATACACATGGTTGTACATTATAAAGAGTGTAATAGAAGTAAACAAATTCAATACAAGATGCATGGCTCATTATTTATTACATTGTAAAAGTGGAAATTAAATAAAGGGACGTATTGGTTTTGTCTTTACATTTGATGTACATATAAAAATTGTACAAACTACAAAGTAAAACTAGAGCTCCATTTTGAGATCACTTTCTTTACTAGTAAGCAATATAATGAGAACAGATTAACTAATAATTACATATATTTATATTACTTTTACTCAAAGTAATTTGAAGATGAGACCTCCATGAGTGGCAAAGAAAGGAGCAAACACGAAGGACTCTACTGCCATCAGCTTGACGAGAATATTGAGTGAAGGACCAGAAGTGTCGTTAATTGGATCACCAATTGTGTCACCTGTTACAGCTGCCTTGTGGGCATCTGACCCTTTTGGACCGAGTGATTTTGCATGCTCAGAAACTCCTGTTAGTCACATCAAATCAAAGCAAAATTTGAGAATTTTAACAGAATGTGACACTGTAAAATCATGGTGATAAGAACAAAATGTACATGAACAACAAACTATTTCTTTTTTCTTTTTTTTTTTACCTCAATGTATTTCTTTGCATTATCCCATGCCCCACCAGTGTTTGAAGCTGAGATTGCAGTCTGCAGTGTGAAAAATATAGGATTAAACAAAACTAGAGAGCAATGTTGCCAATTTTAGGAAACGTTAAGAAGTTGACGGGGGTTCTGAACATCGGGTCATATTAGAGTCACATCAAAATGTCAAAACATGTGCTACTGATAAGGTTTTCTTTTATACAATTATAGAAAATGGTAAATCAAGTCTAGCATGAACTTTTAGCAAACCTGGACTCCGGAAACTACCGAACCAGCAAGAATTCCAGCGAGAGTTTCGACTCCAAAAAAAGTTCAGGCTGCGAGAGGCGTAAGCATGACCAAAGCGCCGGGCGGGATCATCTCCCTGAGCGAGGCATCGGTGGAAATCTTAACACAACTTGCATAGTCTGGCTTGGCTGTAGCTTCCAGGAGCCCTGGAATGGAATTTAATTGCCAGCGAACCTCTTCAACCATCTTGAGAGCAGCACTTCCCACACTCTTCATGTCATGGCAGAAAACCAGTAGGGAAGCATGGCCCCAACAATCAAACCAATGAAGACTTTCGGGTCAACGCATCAAGAGCCTTTATGCCTGCTCTGGTCACATAGGCACCAAACAAAGCAATGGAAATAATTGCAGCAGATCCAATGGCAAAACCCTAGGAAAAAAAAATGAAAATTGTAGTAAATAGCAGCTTTCTGAAAATAATTGTGACAATTGACAGGGTATGAAATTAATTGTAGTAAATAACAAGTTTAATACTTTGTTTAAGAAAATAATATAGAAATTGCAGCAAATGACATGTGTTGGAATCATATTAGAGAAAACAATGTGAGTTACAGCGGGACAGTTATGAGGAGGAAAAGAGGTGTGCAAGGTATTCTGGGGATTTCCAATTTTTTTTGCAAAATTGTAGAAGTTTACCTTGCCAATAGCTGCAGTGGTGTTGCCAGCAGCATCTAGAGCATCAGTTCTCTCGCGTATCTTGTGGCTCATTACCACCATTTCTGCGATTCCACCAGCACGGTCGCCTATTGGGCCATAAGCGTCAATTGCGAGACTGGTGGCAATGATGCTGAGCATCCCTAAAGCAGCCACAGCAATTCCGTACATTGCAGCCAGGCTAAAGCTCACATAAATGGCAACTGCAATGCCGAATATAGGGATTATGACAGATTTGTATACGAGGGCCAAGCCAAAGATGACATTTGCCGCTCCACCGGTCCTGCAAGAGTCCGCCACATCTTGCACTAGACTGCAAAATGAAACATTGTTACATTACTATTGTATGTGAAGAAAACAACATCACAAATACATAATTCTAACAATAATAAGATTAGAAACCTCTAAGCATTGCTTGTATAGTACTCTGTAATATATCCGATGACAAGACCAGCCCACAATCCAATTGCAACACTTAAGAAAAGATGCCTGCATTTACACATGTGATTTTCAGACAACAATGCTTAAAGATTCTTTTGGGAAAACAGAGAAATCTCATGCCAGGTGAAATTACATGCCAGTTCTTGACGACTTTGACAGTTCCAAAGTCAAAGAGAGTGAATTCTGATGGCAAAGCAAAGTAGGCGACGATGGCAATCCCGGCGGTCATTAGTATTGTTGAGATGAGAAGTTGTCGCTTACAGGTTGGTGCAATCTGGCCAATGCTCTTGATTTTGATGAGATCGGTCGCAAAAAGAGTCATTATCAAGCAAACCACAATCCCCATTGAGTTTATGATCAGAGGAGGACATGGCTGTGTAGTCGTGGCTGATGCCGAAGGATGAAATTGAGGCAACAAAGAGCACTGCGCAGGACAGCGTAGGATCTGAACGGGTCAGACCACATCCCCGCAATGTCTCCTACATTGTCACCCACATTGTCACCCACATTGTCTGCTATAACCTGAAAATATAACGGAAGAAAGGAACATAACTGTTAGCTTACCAATTCTAGCCGGCCAACAGAAATTTTATATTCTAGCTTTACTTTTATGAAGTTTGAACTCGGAACCTCTTGATCTGATATTATATTAGTTTATCAATTCTCCCGAAATTTTATACTGTTAAGAGGCAGGCCAACAATAGTTCTATGCCATTGAAGAATCTGAAAGTGCTATAAAGAGTGTCAAGAGAGAAAGTTATGACTGGGTTTTGCAGATCATCTTCGGGGATATTTCGTTCAACTTTGCCAACAAGATCAGCACCAACACCAGCTGCTTTTGTGTATATACATTACCTCCACCAACTCTTCCAAAGAGTGCCATCGAAGAACCTCCTAGTCCATACCCAGTAATTGATTCGTACAGTCCTATCCAGTCATCTCCATAGTACAACTTAAACAAATTGATGGAGACATAAAGTACTAAAAGGCCATTGGCAGCAAGGAGAAAACCCATAACAGGTCCTGACCTGAAAGCAGTAATGAAGGCCTTCCCGACACCCTTCCTTGCTTCAAGAGTCGTTCTAGCATTGGCGTAAGTCGCAATTTTCTCCCAAGAAAACGTGAAAGGACCGACGTCAAAGTGCCAAGCAAGAAGGCAACGGTAGTGAAGATGGCATTGGCCAAGGCTGGTTTACAAGTGTTACCTGTGTTGTAAGCGCCGGGTTCACTTTTGGTACTGAAACCCTTAACCGAGCCGAGAAAGAGGAAGATAATGGCTCCAAAAATTACCCAAAGACGCTGAGATATCTATACTCGGTGAACAGAAAAGAAGTTGTCCCTAAAAACATAGTTCAAGTAGAACTAAGATTAGTCAGTGAATCATGATGTAAGCACTCCGATTGTTTGGATTTGTGTTCATTAACAAAAGAAGAGTCCAAACTTCGGAGTAGAGCATAATGAAATGGAGAAAGTTGTAACAACGGATCAACATCATGCAAAAGAAAAATCACACAAGTTTCTTTCCCAGCTTTGTTTTCCTTTAACTTTGATTTTCTTGCTGTTTAATAACTAGAACGGAGAAAGACAGACAAAGATGGCAAGAGAGTCGGAACAAAATCTATGACTTGCAAGGAAATTGAAGATTGTACTGATACTATTGTCTTATTGGAATAATTGACATCAAACAAGAAGACGAAATAGAGAAGTTTCCCCTCTAAGACAAAATGCGTACTCTAAATTTTCAAAAGTTTTATTGTTCCACTTCAAACAAATAAGGATAAGGGAACATTGATTCTATTTGTCTCTCGTTATGTGAGTGAAGATATATGTATAAATTGGCCAATTAGTACTTTCCAAATCGAACGCTTAGGACTACACGACTAGTAGTCATGACGGCATTGAATTCAAAATGGAGATACAAAAAGTGGTTTTTAAAATGTTTTGTTCATAGGAGACGAGTTTTGTAGTTGGATAAGGAAAAAAAATACCCTACTAATAGAATATAATTATAAACTGTTAGATCACTTTAAAATCAAATTAAATTTAAAAATATACAACAATTTAACATAATGGGATGAAGGCTTTAAAACTTATTGAGATATTTTTCCACACCTTGCCACATGCTTTCACTTTTATGTACTAGAATTATCCTTATTAATTTCTGCAATTTGGTATTATTTTATTTTACATGATTTTGACCAAATATAAGATTCAGAGAAACACGTACTATCGGTAGAAATATTCAATCATAAAAGAGCTGACCAACAGAGATGGCATTCTGAAGTTCAGCACACTTGATGGTAACCTCAAGACTGTCAACACCCTCTTCTTGGTCTTCTCCAATCAGCCTGGCATGGTAGCCATTGCGTTCCCCGCCTGCAGACTCAGCAGACACTCTAACCCTTGACACCAAGAACCACTGAAGCAGAGCAAATCCAATCCCTACTACAGCAGCCAAAGGTATCACAACCTGAGTAACTCCCTCACTCATCAAGCCCATTTTTTTTAATTTTTCCCACACACTCAAAAAAATTCTGAAAAATGGTTTGATCTCAAACTTGAGAATTTGCAGCAGAAGAAAGCAAATATTTCTCGGGTTTTAATGTGCAGCCACTGAAAACTATAGAGACATAGAAAATTGTGCAAAGACATGGCATGTCCCATGGAACATTTCCTTGGTTTTTGCATGGACGTTGGAATGCATGACACCGGTTGGTTTTGAAAATCAAGTGGGGGAAGTGAGCAAGCGTTTTAGCCTTTGGCTTAGAATTTTAAAGGTTTGATCTGCTGCTCTCTACGTTAAAAATCTGAAATATAGAATATAAAATTGCTTTTAGTTAAGCTGTTAAGAAGTTAACGGCTACCACATTTGTGTTTTATCACACAGTAAAATTATCTTCTTAAACTTTATGGAAGTTTCCTTTTATAACCTCGGATTTTCAAAAACAAAGTTGTTGTTTTGATTAGCTGGCTGTCGTTTTTGTCAAGGAAGTCGTTTTGGGCTTTACTTTTTTACTTTTTTTTTTTGGCTGTCGTTTTTATAAATTTCCTTTGATTGTGGATGAGAAAAGTTGGTCCAATCAGAGTTAGGAAGATGGATAATGACAAATCTTGGTAATTACTTTGCAATTCACTAGATGTGATACGGAGTCCATTTGGTGGACATATTAAAATTTTGTTGATTAATTTTTTGATTTGAGTTGTGTGATTTAAATTAGGTAATTTGAATTACAATCTGAATTGACATTTGGATGTACATTTAAAGCGTTAATCTGAATAAATTATAAAATTAAAATTTATGTTTAGATAATAGTGAAAAAAGTTTTTGATTTATTAACAAATCTAACAAAATCTTAATATTCATAGTATTAAAGTATACGCAATATGGATCTTGATTTATTCGTCTCTTCAATAAAAACATAATAAAAAAAATTATCTCAATTGAATATCAAATAAAGAACTTATGATTTTTTCACACAAATAAAGGAGAGAAAAATTTTGATTTTACAATAGCAAATTATTTGAGTTTTAAACTCTCAAATCAGGAGGATTCAAAGAAATTGAATTATTTGCATTTTGGAGGATGCTAAACATTTATTTAGATAATTAGAATTCTAAAATTCCAAAGAGTTGGCACAGTCTATTGTACAAACAGGCCTAATATTTTAGATTTAAAAGAACAGGATGAGTTCTAGATTCAGTGAGGAAGATTTTGAAAACAAATCATATTCTGACCATTCAATTGTTTTGTACATGGCTTGGTTTTTACTAGACAAACATATAAAATAGACTTCTTGGGAAATCTGGGGACTGAATCCATGGTTATTCAAAGTAATTAACCATGAAGTAAGTTGTGTACGTGTCTTCAAACTTCAATTAGGCTAAAATACTGCCATTGTCTTATTATACCAAATATAAACAATATATATTTATATTGTTTTTGGATTAGTAGCGGAAAACGATTGTTATTATGCAATCATGTTACTTTTTTTCATCCAAAAATATATATTATTTTGGGGTTAAAGGAAAAATTAGATTAGAATTACCGAATTTCTTGTTTTATTGGCGGTCTATTCAATAATATTTTCTCATATCTCATATCATATAAAATTTAAGGATTTGGTCATATACCAAGTGCTAAAACTAATCTTTCATTTAGCACAACGGTTTAAACTCTTCAACTCAAACTATATAACGTAAAAAATTCTCGATGGCTATAATATAAAACAAAAAACAATTAGAATATCAAGCTCGCAACAACTATAGTTTTTGAAGAAAAAAATAGTTCAAAACATTAATTTAAACCCCTATAAATAATTATATGAGTTATCAAAATAATATTGAGTGACAGTGAATAGAAGATGAAAATGGGACGGTGCTTAAAGATAAATGAATGTTGTTGGTTGTCCGGACCCAGCCTCTTTGAAAGGAGAGCAAAAAGGTCATGAGCTTAAGTAATAATTAAGTAATAAAAAGCTAATTAAGTATATAAATGCAGTCTGCATTAAATTAATTGGATGGTCTTTTGGACGCAAAGTATTTGCTTTTTAATCACATTTTACACATTCATCTTCAAAATTATACTACAACATCAAACTATACAAAATAAGCCACATAGACGCCAGAAAATAGGGTTAATTTGAAAAAAGGGCCAAAAAAAATTTCCAATTAAGGAAATGTCCTTTTTTTTTTTAAACCAAAAAAGGGCTTTTTTGAACACCGAAACTGCTCCAGTTTTTTTCACAGAAAAAAGAAAAAGGACTATATCGAAGAGAGGAACCTAAGTATGGTGGAAAAAAAAACTTGAACTATTTTAGTGCCCAAAAAGCTAGTTTTTTAATGCAAAAAAAAAAAGAGGTCATTCATCAAATTTTTTTTTGGAAAAAAACCATTTTTAAAATTCCCTCCAGAAAATAAGACATGTAGAAAGCCTTTGGCAATTGTACAAATTTAATATTTTTTAATGCAAATCCATAAAAGCTATGCCCATTTCTGTTAGTTCGTTTGGTATCTTAGTTTTAACTAAAATTTTAAATTTAAAAACTGTAACATGCAAGAGTTTTATATTATAACAACATTTTACTGTAACATATAAAAGATTTATACTACAATTAATTGGAACTAATAAAGTGTCAAACGAAAGTTGTGTCAATAAAAACTTTAGAAGAGACTAAAAAATGAGGACTATTTATCAATGCTCTTTGTTTTTCAATCCTGAATCATGCTTGTTGCTTTAGAGTCATGTAAAGGCATAAATGTGAAGCCTACTGTGGCCTTCATTTTTCTACTTATGGGAGATCTAATTTGCCAAGGCATTTACTATTCGTGTGACGCATTGATACTTCTAAAAGATGTTCTATTTACTAATAAAGAATAAGAAAAAATAGCTATATATTGGACGGAGTCAACATTATTTAATTATATGTGCAATTATTTTTTATTATTCTTCAAGGCTAAACACAGCTTGCACATAGTACCAGGCAACTTCAAACCTCAAGAAAGAGGTACCTCCAACAAGGCCACTATCAACAATAGGAAGTGAAACGTGCATTACAAATGAGGAGGACATGCTCTAAATTTGAGTGTAGTTCTTATTTGAATTTGTCTAATTTTAACTATCCTAATATTGTTTTGTTTCATTTTTATAGTTTTCTGTAGACATGTTGTTCCCTCAAAATTATCCTTTATAAGATTAGATAAAATAATGTTAGTCATTTTAAATTGTGACATGTATCTATTATGATCAACAATATTTACATTTACAATTATTGGTATGTGTGTGTATTGCTATCATGTTGAAGCAATTGCTATGATGGGACGTAAGTGTGATTATTGACGTTCACGCGTTTGCTTTTGATTATGATGCACACCATATACATATATAGATATATATATATATATATATATTTAATGTCCAGAGTATAATTTATAATAGAATAAAAGGTTCCTTGAAATTTTCAAACCACTTTGCCTCTTTGATATTTCATCAATATATTTTAAATCCATGAGAAATAGAATACGCAAAAGCAAGATGAGTTTCCTACGGCAGTCTCTCCTTTACATCAGATTGCATCAGGTACTCAATTATATCTCTTTTTTTTTTTTTTTTTTTAGCATTGTTACAAGCGTTATTATCCTCTAATAGAAGATAGATCCTGTTATAGTGTGAGACATACCTTTTATTAGTGATAATGTTTAACACTGGTATTGCTTCTAAGCATTTTTATTTTTTTTAGCTAATTAAGACTAATCCACGTTCATTAAATTATCTACATTTGTTTTTGACAGCAATTCGGTAATGCCGTGAAAAAAAAAAGAAGAAGAACTTTTGCAAATGGCGGCCCTTAATTCTAGACGACCCAAAGAAAACATAGAAAGTAGGGAAGAAAGATGCAAGAGAGATTTGACATAAAACTTGGACACTTACAATGGTCTTCTTACCGTAAACGGGTGCATTAAATGAATTTAGGCCACAATTGTGGTTTCAACACAATCTTAGTTATAAACAATAAAAAGTTATCACATGTTACAGTAATAATAAAAAAAATTACTATAGTAAAAAGTTCTCATATGCTACAATAAAAGTGGTTCCCATCATTCTTTCAAACACCCACTTAGAGTTATTCTAATTAACATGCCAATGTCATAATCACATCAGTCAATGAATCAAAATCAAAGTTCTTCGAGAAAAATCCTGAAGTTTGATATTCAGAAAACGTTTCATATGTTGATAAAAAGTCAACCCGATGACATACCGATCGGTGCAAATTTAGAGAATAAAGCAAGCAAAAGGGTTAATTACATAATTTGTCAACTATTTCAACTAAAAGGATTAATTACATAATTTTTAACTATTTTGTAATTTATTTTTCTATTCTTAAAAACTACAAAAGAATTTTTTAAATTTTAATTTCATCTCTATAAATAAAAAAAATTAGACAAAACGATATAACTATCCTTAAATAGTTTTAAAAAATATTTGATATATTAAAAAATAAAAAATCCTAAAACAAAACATTAAATTTAAAAAAAAAAATCTTAAGTTTTATGACTTTTTAAATTTTTTTCTGAACAAGAAACATATAATTCATAAACAAATAGGTTTGATGAAGGGCATTCTTATCTTATATTTATTTTTTTCAATTAAAAAAAATCTGTTAGGGATAAAATTAAAACAAGTCTTTCAAATTCAAAGAATATCTTTATAGTGTATGGATAAATTAAGAAATAATTAAAACTTATAGTTATACAATTAACCCGCAACCAAAATGGCCTACTTATTTTATACAAGATTTATATATGAAATTGGTTTCTCATTTGTCACAGTCAAAAATGAAACAAAGACGAACTTGTGAAAGCGAAAGCATTAAATCAACTTGTTACATCCGTATTATTTCATAAAATTCACAACTTCATTCCGTTCCATAAAATTACACAAGATATCATTTTCCGATTCTACCTCTATGTAATCCAAAAAAATAATTTAGATTTCTCAAGGACATATAACCATCACCAATCTGTTGAGAGATGGGCTGCAGCCAAACCATCAATCTCAGTCTCTTTGATTTTTTGACGCCGTCCTTCCAGGGTAGAAAAACAAATATCATTTAGTGGAAAGCCCTTTCTTAGATCAACATGTAGCCCTCGGAAAATCCCCACCAACAGGAATGACGAATCAACCTCATACTTATATTGTGATGGCCCAAAATCTAAGAAATCGGACCATGTTTTCAGGCACAGATCTAAGGTCTTAAAGCTACCGAATGCCAAATGTTTTTCAAGCGTAACAAATGGCTATACATGATGTGGTCATTTCTGCATCGCCTGGCTCACCCACATTGGCAGAGGTGCGTGAAGTGCAACCGGAAGGCCAGTAATAGGGTGCTCAAATGACAAGCTTTCAGCATGAAGTTCGTGACCATCACAAGTTTTTCCTTTCCACTCGGAGACACCCTCATATTTGACATCCCCTCTTATGGAAATTCCAAGGTACTGGCAATGCAGGCGGATTTGATGTGATCTTCCACTTTTAGGACGAGCTCTTACCAAAATCTCATCCTGCTTTCCATCTCTATCTACTATAGCTTTCTCTTCAACTACTATGACATTATCCTCGTCTTTTCTAAATTGGGAAGGCCCTTTGAAGACCCTTTGTCCATTTACCATCAACACTTCGAACGATGTTTCCATGTCTCTCACAACCAACCCTCCTGGAAGTGTCCTGCCCACATCTGAAGCAGCATACACACGCCAAGCCCCAAACTTTGACCTTCCATGACCCGATTTAATTGTGATATTTTCCCACTTTGGAGCTGATCCAATGCAGAAGGCAATGTACGTTTTGGAAACCTTGTGATTTGTAAACGCCTTCACGAGCTTGGGAGCTACTTTATGTGACTTGGTGATAAGCATTAATCCACTGGTGTCACGGTCAAGGCGATTCGCAAGATGGAGCTCTGGCGGGCTCGCTTTGGTCCCTAAAGAGCATTACTCAGCAAATGACCAAAAAAATAATGAAACTGAAGAAAATAGCAATTATTCCTTTTTCCTCATAGTAAAGTCACACAAACCAGCTAACTAGACCTCAATAACAATTGCGCACAGTCACTCGATAGATCCTTCAGGAGATTTGAACCCTCCTTAACGCACCCAACTCATCTAGGATGCAAAATTCTGCTTTGCATTGAGCTCTAGTTAACAATTTCCTATATGTTCAGTGACGGGTGATTTAGAAGAATGTGTTTAAGAAAATTTAGAACGCGGGTCAATAACTTACTTGGGAAGTGGTACTCAGCCTCATTTATCACGAAATGAGTGGCCATTTATGTGATTTTGCTAGTGTCAGTGATCTTTTCTAACAGTTGCAATGTTGAACTCAAACTAGAACCTAATTTTGGCTTTGTTTAGCAACATCGTCAGAACTTATTGGTTTTAATTGTTATAGTGTAAAATATGCTAATATGCTTCGATATTTTGGTTTCAACTGCATAATTCCAGCTAAGTTCCTAAACATACTGTGTAAGATCAAGACTCGTTCAAACTAACTCCATCTATTAGAAAAATTGTATTCCATTCTAACACAACCAAATACTCTCACATCATTACTGAATTGAAGATGCCAATTCTCTGTTGAAAAATGGAACAACAAAAAAGAGTTTGATTTGGAGAACAAAACTTTCTCTCAAATACCCACCACCGAAAATACAACATAAACTTTTCAAAAAAGAAAATACAAAATAAACACTCAGAAGAATTAGAAAATAGGAGACTTGCCGAGTCGACCTGGCTCAGACGAGTCACAGAGAACCTTCCGGACCGAGTCGAAGACGCTCTCACAGTAGATTCCCTGAGGCTTGTCGACGGCGACCAGCCACTCGTCTTCGTATACGAAGTCGGTTCTGGATATGGAGAAAAGGCTGGATTTTGAAGACGCAGACATGGCCCTGGTCAGCTCGATGTCCTTCGAGATGGGTGGCAGAGGAGGAGACAGTGGCACGGGGTAATTCTGAGGGGTCTGGAGGGCATTTTGGGAAGTGGGTTTTGTTGAGTCAGAGGGATCGGACATGGTGGTGCGGAGAGTAATACTGGGTAGTTTTGATAGGATTTTGTGGTTAGGGACGACGGTAGGAAGGTGAGGAACAGGAAGAGAATTTCCAAAAGGCAAAGGAACTGATTTCATAGTTGCCAAAGGCAACTGAAGGAAATGAACGGCGTTTTTTTTTTGGCCTTTTTTTCGAATTAACCCAAGAGACGACGTCCTTTATACGACATTTCGTTTAAGCTAGAATAGTAAACGACAATCACTTTTTTTGGGTTCAAACACGCATTTACTGTTGGGTTCCAATCGTTTTTGGTACACTTTAGTGCTTTCTTGTTTAAAAAATATCAACATAGTATTTTATATTTTTTCAATATAATTATGATACTTTGAGTTCCTATTATGTAATGTGAAATTTTTAACCTGTGTTTTTTTCAATTAATAAAGCTCAAATTATTTTGTGAAAAAACTATGAAAGAAAATAAATATAAATAATGTTAAAAAATATAAATAAGTCTACATATGTCTTTTTATTTGATGAATTTTGTTCAATCTTTTGTTTTAGTTTTCTATTATAGTTTTATATAATTAATTTGGGATTCATTAATAATAGAGTAAAAAGGAAATTTTATATCAAAAAACACAAACTCAAGATATCAAAATAATATTCTTAAAAACTATAAGATACCATTTTAATATTCTTCAAATAATAAGATGCTAATGTATATTAAAATGATAATATCTCCACTTTTATCTATTGAAAAATTTCAATTCATTTGAAGGTAGTAAACGACATTCACCTTTTTGGGTTCTAACTTTTAACACATCTAATTGAGAGCGTGTTTGGAATGGTTTTAAAAAAAACATGCTTTTGCCTTATTTGTTTCAAAAGCTTCTTTTTGACATATTTGAATGGACCTTTGGAAAATTCTTTTGCTTTTTATAAACACTTTTGGGAGAATTTAACTATTTGGTACTTATAAAAGCTTTTTTTTGTTTACATTTTTTACCTTTTATTTAAATGGGAATGCTTTGATAAGAACCCTTAAAAGGTCTTATTGATAAGACTCTTTTTTTTTTTAATGAGGTTTTTTTTTTCTAGCCGTTCGATTCAAAATCAAGGGTACAAAATCATAGTCTTATAAAAAAAAAAAAGATCCAACCACACGTAGTAACTTTTTTAATGAAACAAATTAAAAAAAATCTTTTCAAAAATTTTAAAAACCAATTTAAAAAAAAGATTGAATGAAAAAAAGAAAAACTAAACTAGAAATTCGACAACTCGCTCCTCTGTCACCCTCCTAGGCGACCCTATTGGCAACTAGGGCTTCTTTGTCTCCAATGATGCCCTCAATGACACTGATCGCAACGATGAGGAAGCTAGGAGATGGCCTTTTGTCATTAACTCTGGTAGAGGGGTTGCGGGTGGGGAAGAAACTCGCAACACCATCGTGAGGATTGTCTCGAGGCTGCCATGGGTGTGTTGTCCTAAAGGTGGCGTCGCAGACCTCCTCGACCCTGTTAACGAAGGTGATGGTGATCTTGGGCGGCTCGTTGTCGATCCTTGTCCAAGTTTTGTCTAAGATTAGAGTTGTGATCTTCGTATTGTAGCGTCGCAATTTGGGTTGTGATCAAGAAGGTGGCGGCGATGTCGCAATCGTCTATCGACTGGCAACGGATGAGAAGCAATCCTCCCTTTTTTGTTTTTTTTTTTGAATTTTTATGTTTGTTTTTTAAGTAATCTAATGTAGGTGTGTTTAGTTAACTAATGGTGAGCTTGTTTATTTTTAACCGTTAGATAGAGATTCAATGACTAACAAAAAGATCTTATTGATAAGAACAGATTAAGGCTCTTCTAGTATAATTTTCCTTATTTAAAAGAGTAAATTGCTCAATTGATCCCCACAAAAGTGAGATTCTGGTCCCTAATCTTTTTTTTTATCAAACTGACCCCAACATTTCATTTTAGTAGCCGAGGGACCAATTTAACTAACTTTCATTATCTTTTGTCATGTAAGTTGCACATGATGTCTCTAGTAAGGGCATTTTAGTAAAATATTTAATATATTTTTAAGAAATTAAAATTAAAACATAAAAATAATAAATAATATTAATACATAGATTAAAAAAACAAATCAGAAAACAAAAATAAAAAAACAAAATATTAATACAAATTTGAAAGCTTGTCGGCCCCTCTACCTCTCGCCCCCTTCCTTCTATCAAAGTCGCCCTCGACGATGCTTGGTGTGTGACTAGATAGCAGCGCATGGGTGGTCTTCATTGTCGGAGGATTCCTTAGCACGATTCTCGATCCTTGACGTATATGGGTCATGATTTTTCACGTTGGGCTTGCGACGGGGGTTATAGCAACCAACAGTTTGTTATGCGTTGCCTACATCGCCACACCTTCCTCGCCAAGGGTGGAATTAGGATGTTGAGGAGCTCGTGGTTGATGGCTGAGGTTTTTTTTTTTTTTCCTTTTGTTTTGTTGGTTTAAAAAGATATGACCGACAAGGTTGGGGAGGCTCTAGGAAGGGCGACAGGATTTGGGGGTGGGGTCACGGACACCGGGGGGGGGGGGGGGGGTCCATAGTGGGCAAGGGTGGGCGATAGGGGAGGGAGCTAGGTTTTAGGTTTTTTTTTTTCCTTTTATTTTGTTAGTTTGAAGGGAGATGGCCGACGGGATTAAGGAGCTCTAGGAAAGGCGATGGGGTTTAGGGGTGGTTGGGTGGAGGTAGGGTCACCGGCATAGGAAGGGGTGCAATGGGTAGGGGATGGAGCTTGAATTTAGGTTTTGGGGTTTTTTTTTTTTACTTTCTTTTTTTGTTTTACTGATTTTGATTTTTGTTTTTAGGGTTATGAGGGGGGTAGTGGTTTGGTTGCCTGTAGGAGAGGGGGTGGTGGTGGGGTCGCTGGCATGGAGGGGGCGGTGGGAAGGGGAGGGAGCTTGAATTTGGGTTTAGGGTTTTTTCTTTTCTTTTTTTTTTTTTGCTAATTTTGATTTTTTTTTTTTTGGTAAAAATCAAACTAATGGCTATGATATAATGTTGTTGAATCAATGGCTATGATTTACTCTTAATTTTTAATATAACAATTATTTTGAAGGATAATTAGTAATTTTAATGGTTCAACAATTTTTAACGATCAAACCATCAAGTTTAACCGTTAAATTGCTCTTAAATCAAAGGTTGGGGTTAGTTTAGAAAAAAAAAAAAGATTGAAGACTAAAATCTCATTTACGTAAAAGGTTAGAGAATGATTGAGCAAGTTACTCTAAAAATAATAAATTAATAATTCCATTCATATCTTTAAATTGTATAACTTTTTATATTGATAAAAACTTTTAACTTATTTAACCAAACGTATTCAATTCAAAAGCACTTTTGAAACAGTAATGCATGGTCTACTTAAAGACTAATAGGGTATTTGGAAGGGTGGTGGAAACCGTTGGTTAGAACCACTTTCACTGCAGCATGTGAGAGCTTTATACTCTAGCAATTTTTTATATTATTATTGTAGCATATAAGAGTTTTACACCATTTATAACTAAAAAAATAATGAAAACCATAGTTCCCACCACTCATCCAAACAGCCGGTAACAAACAATGTAACGCTTATGTTTAAAACCAAAACACAGGCGATCCCAACCAGCCAACGACAGTAAACGACAGTTAAAATCTCAATGCGTTTAAAACTCAAATAGTAAACGACAACAGATATCTATTGCGAAAGTCTCGGTTCGTATAGACGACGTGATTGATCTCGTCGTCGGGCTTCACGACCAGCATATCGTTAATTAAACCCTGGAGAGTCTCCTGCTAAAACCCCAATCTGAGTTTTAAACAATTGAACCCTGGAGGATCTCTCTTTCTTTTTTGCATTTCAATTCTTTAATCAGAAACCAAACCTTGAAAAACAATAAAAATGGCGTCTTTACTTCTTCGGAAACAAACAAGAAGAAACCTCTGGTTTCTCAATCCCACAGCCATAGCTCAACACCTACTTCTTCCTCCTCATCCTACTTTTCGATCAGAAAACCAAAAATCCTCAATCCCTCAAAAATCCCCAAACTTAATCCGAAATCATGAGCTCTCCAATTCCACGGTCTCTGGATTTCTCCTCAACGCCTCAAAACGCGTCTCCTCTTCAACTAAGATCGTTTCTTGTCATCGTTTTGATCCACAACGGCGTCGTTTCTTTGGTTCGCAGGCGGCCGTCGAACCCTCGACCTCGGACGGGCTGACCGTGGATAGAATCATCGCTAGTGGGTGGACCATTCTCGCCGAGAGCGAGAATGATTGGAAGAGTCACGCCGCTGCTGTTGCTCAATCAATTCATCTCATCAAGAAACGTATGAAGGTATTTCAGTTGCTTAATTATTAGGCTAATCACGTTCAAATTGTCGTTAATTTGATATTGTTTTGATTGTCAATTCAAAACTATGGGTGATTATGATTCTGTTCTTGAAACTTGTAAGCTTCATTTGCAAGTGTAAATTAGCCTTATCGCTTATATTAGAGATTAAAAAAAAAGTTTAAGATTGAATGATTTTGATCTTGGTATTTGCTTAGTACTTTAGAAATTTGGAGAATTCTATGGTAAGGTTGGTGAAAAAAGGAAAAAAAAATCTACTAGTTAGACACAATTTTGAACTGTCAGCTCGCATTGAAATCATATAAGCTTAGAGAAAGGATGATAAATTAATGGAACTTAAAAAACTGTCATACTGGCAGACATGCCTTAACACAAAATTCTCCTAGTTATTTTGACTCATTTGTCACAAGGAAAAATACGAAATATGATGAAAAGTGAACTTCTATGTCAAGCTCTGTTGATCCCTGAATATTAATTTGTTGGTATTAAAATTGGTGCCTGAACGGGTTGTTGATTAGAAACCAGTGTGATGCATGACGTTGTTGTTTCTATGTACGTCAAAACGAAGTTTAGGTCTGGTTTATGATTTATTTTAGCTGGGGGAGAAGTGTAACTTATTATTGATGGTGGCAGTGGAAGAAGTTGCTGGTGAGGCTGGATCTGCTAACAGCAGAGCTGAATAAGTCAGATCTTTGGGACGATCCTGTGCATGCGGGGAAGGTAAGCCGTGAGCACGGTTCGCTTATGGGTAAAATGAAAGGGGTCAAGGCGTTTGAGCGAGAATTGCTCGAGCATATAGACATGATTAAGCTTGCCCGTGAAGAAGACGACACAGAGTTGGAATTGGTGGGCCCTTGTATCTTTTTTTAGGCATGTATTCCCTCTCTTTATGATTTTTGTTGTCTCTGCTGTGCAATCTGCAACAACATGATGCTTTACTTCCTGTTTATTGTTGATTAATTTTTCATCTAGTAGCGAAGAATGCCATTAAAATTTCATGTAGTGCTCTAATATGTTAATATATATGTGTGTGTGTGTGTGTGTGTGTGTGTGTGTGTACACACACACATATATGTGCATATTGCTCACACACACACACACACATACATGCATATTGCTCTTGTCATGTGTAATTGTGATGATCCATAATCACGGAGTACCATTGTTGCTGTGAGTAAAAAGGTTTCTGACATGCAATAACTAAACTTCTAAAAGGTTATGACAACTGTTATATTGCCAAATTGCTATGGACGCAATATATTGCCTCCGTATCCAGCTTTGCTTCTGCTACTATAACATTGTAAAAATCAGCATTTTCTTCGAATCCTTATAATGGAATTACATGCTTTTCCTTTGATGTGTAAGTATTAAGCCAACAACACCTATTATTGTTTAGAATATCATTTTGCAGGAATCATTGAAAGCTTTGCTTCAAATGAGAAGAATCTCAAAAGAGAAAGAGCTAGAAGCTATGTTAGCTGGAGAACAGGATCCCTGCTCATGTTACATAGAGGTTAGCTTGCAATATTGTTTTTATGGCCTCTCAATTTATTATGTTTTTTTCTTAAAAGCCCTTCTGCTTACTAAAGTTAATTGTTTATATAAAATTATCTTACCCAATAGAATATTCTTGTCGTTTTCTTAGTTTGGCATTGATGATGCTATTAGTTTAATGACTGCATGCATTGTTGTGATGGTAATGCTAACCAACCAAACCTTGATGCTTTGTTACCAATGTAGGTTCAAGCAGGAGCTGGAGGTACTGAGAGCATGGACTGGGCATCCATGGTCATGGGGATGTATAAAATGTGGGGTCAACGTCGTGGCTATAAGATTACTGTTGTGGATGAAATGTCTGGTGAAATTGCAGGAATCAAGGTTCACAATTTTACCATCCTCCACGTCTTAGTAAATAATTCCACATCTTTAATACTTTGCTAATGTAGTAGTAAACAGTGCACATAAAGGATCTGGTTAATCACCTTCCATTTTTTTCCTCCTTCAACGGTTGAAAATGAACAGTCTTTTATTTCTTTCATTTCTTCTGTATTTTATATTCCCGTGAAGCCTACTGAATCTTGTAGTCTGGTTTTTATTTATATGTGACAATATAGAGCAATTTATTTTTGCAGCGGGCAACTATTAAAGTGGATGGTGGATATGCTTATGGCTATGCCAAAGCAGAGGTGGGAGTGCACAGGCTGGTGAGAATCTCACCGTTCGACAGCAATAAGCGCCGGCATACTTCATTTGCTGCTGTTGCTGTAATTCCCATCCTGGGTGATGGATCTACTCGTGTACAAATAAATGAATCCGATCTTCGTATTGAGAGGTTCCGCTCCGGGGGAGCTGGCGGTCAACATGCTAACACAACCGATAGTGCTGTGAGGATAGTCCATATTCCTACTGGAATCACTGCGACTTGCCAAAATGAAAGGTATGGGACACGCATCCTAGGCTTGAATCAGTATTTCTTGTCACCTGGTCCGGTTTGGCGTTATTTTTATCTGAGAATTTCCCAATGCCCACTCAGATCTCAGCACCAAAACAAAGCTTCAGCAATGGCTGTTCTTCAGTCTCGAGTAGACCAGCTTGAGATGGCACGACAGGCTCAGATGAATGCGCAACATACGCAGTCTCTGACTGATATCACTTGGGGCAACCAGATACGGAGCTATGTTCTACATGTATGCAATCTGTTCGAAAATGTGCAAGTTGGACCGAATATCCTGGCTTTTAATTGAAATACTTGAAACCTAACTTCAATTACTCTTCTGAATGCAGCCATACCGAATGGTGAAAGATCTTCGAACCAACTACGAGGTATCAGACCCTGATTCTGTTCTTGAGGGAGATGTAGATGGTTTCATCATGAGCTACTTATCAGCTTCCTTAGATAAGGATGACGATGACCGATAAAATTCAAGCTCTAAAGAAGAATCTGAACAAGACCTGGAAGATTTTCCGCAAAACTAACTCCGCTTGCGGACTTCTAAGATGCCGAGCCAACTAGATGCAATGGAGAGAATTGTCTGGCAACGATGATTTGGAGATTGTGACGCTTTAGAGCAAATGCTATTGAGCATGCTATTACCTGTGGTAACATTTAACTTTATCAATAGCAATATTCTATGTGGAATGACCAAACAATTTCTAAGCATTTGCAAAGTATCGTTATTATTGTTATTTTTTTTCATTTTTTTCCGTTACAAAAACGACATGTTATAAAATATTGGCTGATAATCAAATTCATCCCTATAAATTTATTTTTGGCAACTTTATCCTTCTTATGTGGATCCTTTAATCTGAATTCTAATGGATGAACAAGTGTATGATTTTGTTGCAGTTAGGGCTACAGGCTTCTGGGGGTGTGTCAGTCAAAGCATTAAAATTTCAGAATTTTCAAATACTAGTCCTTTTAGAACATAGTTCGACCTTATTATATTGTATTGTTTGTTTGTTTTTTAAGTTCGAATTACAATTCGAATTATTTTGTTATAATTTTTTTTTTTATAAAAATTTAAATTTTTGTTTAAATATATGAATTAAACATGCTAGTAGTAATTTAAATTTTGTTAGATAAAATACTGTTATAAAACCAATTAAAACTTAGTTTTTTTTTTTTTTTTTTTTTGGGTTGGTTTCGAGTAAGGTTCGAAACAAGCTAATGATCTAACTCTTTAGAGTGGGAATCTTGTCCAACCATCTATTTGGTTTTTAAAAAAACACCTGGAAGTTCTCGCTTATAAAAATAAGCGGAAAGAAAAAAAAAAGTAAAAACATTTAAAAAAAAACCAATGAAGGCAAAATAACTGAATGGGAGAATCTGATTCTCCGTGGTAGTGCATGCTTTATACGCACTATAGGTAATGCATGTAATTGATCGTACGATGATAATTTAACGTTGTTGATGTCTCAGGGTAAAGCAGGTGTAAATAGATCACGTTGTACATGATATTTTTTGTTTTAAAAGAATAAGAAACGGTATGAGCTTAGAAAGAGGGAAAGAAATAAATAAAAAAAAAAAAGAAAAAGAAAAGCTGTGTGGAGTCTCCAAATTTCTCTTGACTTAAACAAGGCATATAATATATTAAATATTTCTCAATGTGACACCAAAATTAATTGATCGTATTAAAAAATTAAAATAAAAATAACAGCATCTACATTAGAAATTCAACTATAGTAATCTTTTTATATATTTTTTTTGTAACTTTACCAAAACGCACAGTTTGGTGAGACTATGAAAGTGTCATTCTTCAGGTCAGGCTTGAACCTCATATATGCAAGGGATATTTTGAAAAATGGGTTAAAGAAAATTTAAAATTAAGAAAATGACTTTTTTTTTTTTGAACACTGAAACTGCTCCAGCTTTTTTCAAAGAAAAGAAAAAAAAGATTGTATCGAGAAAAAGGTCCTAACCAAAATGAAAACAAAAAAAAAATGAAACTGTTTTGATGCCCAAAAACCAAAAAAAAAAAAAGTCATTGATCAAATAAAATTTTTTTAAAAAATCATTTTTAAAAATCTCCTGTATGCAACGGCAAAGGAAAAAAGAGAAAGGGATATTGAGTTTCAAGCTTTGACCTAAAGAAATCTTAGAAGAGTACTAGTATCTTTGATGTAAATAGCAACTAGGACGTAAAGAAGGTTAAACTGCAACAAAACCTTGGTGATTATTCTTCATAAAGATATTGCAGCACATGAACTTCAACAATCAAATTTTGAGCAAGATCAAAGTGATATAGAAAATAAAAAGTTAGACTACAACAAGGTCAGATATTTTCGACCAAGGAAAAAAAAAAGTTTGCAACAATCACTAATCATACACATCTGTTGTTGGGAAAGCCTAATTTGATCAGAGACTCAAGTCTTCAAACTTCTCTGTGGCGATTTACTAGATTCTTCTAGCAATGCTGAGGAATCATCAGATTTTTTTGTCAAATCACTTTCCTCTCCGGTGCTGGTCTCATTAAAACTCCTTTTCTTTGAGGCTGAAACCGATCTCTCCTTTTCATTACTCTCGTCATTCAATTCTTTCGCTCTCTCATTCGCAATTCCTTTACCAGGTTGAGTCTCACCATCCGCAGTAGGAAATAGTGGCGGTTCCTGGCCACTTAGTCGACAAAATACCTTTTCAACTGTTTCGCTTATTTCCTTGCCTAGTCCATTATTGTCTAAAATTAAATCCCAAACAGACTTAGAGGCTTTCTCAAGCACAGGAGTTCTACATCAACAAAAGTGATATAAAAATTTAGACTTTCTTGTTAACAATTGAAATGAACACACAATCATGCAAAGCACATAAACAAGAAGAAAACGAGCAAAAAGGTTAAGCAGCAGCATAGAAACTCACTCAAGTTCCTGACGAAGGGCATCAAAAAGCTCCCTTTTGGTCTGTTTTTCTGCCCCAGGAGTATTGAGAACTTTACTCTGTTCTGCCATTTTAATAGTTGTATGCTTAAGCTCTTCCTAAATAGCCAGAAACCATGCACATATAAATCTGCAGTTCCTTAAATTTTTAAGGGCTTTTAAGCTGTAAACAGACAAATGCTTGCAAATTTTGGATCCCTATGACTACAAAGTCCCAAAATCACTGAGTAAGTGGCAACTAGCATGTAGAAATCCACTCTCTCTATCTTAATTTACGAAAACAAAACTCATCTAGTTTTGGCCACAAAACTAAAAAGCATGTCATACCCACATAACTTCCATTGACAAGCAACCTAAATAGCAACCTAATTAAGTCTAATACCATGACTAAAATTAACCAACCTATCAAACACCAATAAAAGTCTCAATATTTAGGAACATAGTTACAACTAATAAGTTAAAATCAAAATACTGTAACATATACGAGCGTTACACTATAACAGATGTTTGCTTTACACCGGAACAGTTAGAGCTAATAGTTGCCAAACACACTCAGGTTATTACCACTACCACATTCATTCTTCCGAAAAAAAAAAGCACAACCTGGAGCTCAAAAGCAGGACTCTTTTCACGGATTTCAGAATTAGCGATCGAACAAAAGTTAAATCATGCAATAATTAAAGAAAAGAAAAATAAATTAAAAGGAAAGAGACCTACATTGGCTTTGAGCTGGTTGATGATCTTCAATCTAAGAGAATCAATGGTGCCGTCGTTCATCAACGACTCCAACACGTCTTCAGGAGTTATTATTGAAGAAGACGCCATTAACTCCTAATTCAAAGGAAGATCTCGAAATCGAACTACGAAATTGAGAATCCAAAAAACCTGCGAAAAAAGATTCGATTTTTCGTCAGATTTTGGGAGTCCTCGGAAGAAATTTCAATACTTGACAAAGAAAATCGACGAAAGAACGAGGATTTCGTGTACCCAAAGAAATCGTCAAAAGCCGATTTGTGCTCCGAAGGAAAACATTTGCAGAAAAAAGTGTTTGACTCGAGATAAAGCTCTAAATACGAGGAGTGAAAAACCAGTGTAATTATTTATTATATATTAAAAAGAAAAAGAGACACAATTAAGGAAAGAGAGAATTTTGATACCTTTTCTTTGATAGAATCTCTTCTCTGCAACCAAAACCTCTTGATTCCCGTTGATACGAGAGAATGGCGCTTTCTTATGATAAGAACGACGTGGTAGGTCTTCTGCCTCTTTTTTCCTCTCAATAAATTACAAAAACGAAAGAGAGATTTTTGTCTTTTATCTTTTAATATACTACACATCTCTAAAAGCGTGTTGGATTAGTCGGTTTAAATAACCATTTTATTATTTTTTTTACAAATGATATAAAATTTTTATACCTTATAATAATAATAAAAAAATTATTATAATATAAAATTATATAAAAATAATCCTAATCAATAATTTCAAAACGTTATTAAATATTTTTAAGTCATATAGGTGCGCATAAAGCAATGTAGGCGCTACAGTATGTTATAGAAATTAAAAAAAAAAAAAAAAAATTGGAACTCTTTCGCTGCTTCTTACTAATGCAAAGGATTTGATAACCAAATTATTTAAACTAATCAAAATAATCTCAGAAAAATCGAACCAAATATGTTGATTACAAATTAAACTTATTATTACCCACAACAGTCCTAACAAAGCTTTATCGTCAACTTAAATTATTCTATTAAAATCTTGAATAAAATATCTCAAAAGCGTCGGAAGAAAAAACCTATAAAAGGATACTGGGAAATGTGAGTGGGAGGAAGGGTACGAAGGTATTAGGAGCTCCATGGTCGAGGAGTCTTAGGAAAAATCGAATCATTATTTAGTTAGTCTCTGTTACGGGAAGCCGATTAATTCCCCATCCAGATAATGGGCAATGAAAAGGAATCTAATAGCTCCAGGAATTGCTCATCATAGCTAAATGAGGAAAACTAGCATGGGCTGCAAAAATTACAGGACAAGAAGAACCCCAATATATATATATATATCTATATAGATATAGACTTCATCAAAATTTATATACTAACATCTGAAATTGCATGTTCTTAATTGTTTTTTTAATTATTTTTCATTGGTATTTAAGGGGGTTGATTTTGTAGTCCTGTTATGGGTGGACTATAGGTTAAGACTTTGTTGGATTGTATTTTTGTTTTCCGGAATTTTATTCCTCTCTTCAACTAAGGATCAAGCTCATCTGTCTACGTGGTACTTTGAACCAATGTAATTTTATTATCTTCACAATACTCATGTATTCCATGCTCGGGCTGTTCTCCGGTTGGAAGAAGCTGATAAAGCCAAAGAGCTACCACTAAATTTTACTACACCCTTCTGTAAGGTTCAAAATACGCATCTTTTCTATTTTTCTTAAGCCCCCCGTCATTTTCAGATTTGAGAGATGTTACATCATTTATTTTCTTTTAATTGTATATTACATCACATAAACTTTGTTCAACCTTTTGTAACTATACTTTAATCATCGGTGCTGGTGCTGGTGCTGGTGGCATAGGGGTCCTGGGAAGTCCACTTACGGCTCCCCGTGCTAGACCTCGAGATGGACTATCGCCCATATCCCCTAAGATGATAGGAGAGTGCACCTTTGATGCCCAGTCTATCTACTAGGATTGGGCTTTGGGCTCCGAGTTGGGACATGTTGATCCTTTAATGTTGCATTATTGCAACTGTAAAACGAGTAGATTTCCAAAGTGCCATTATCTTGGGATATGTTGACACCATTAATGCACTTTTTTCATAACAAAAAACTATAGAGATATATATATATATGTGTGGGTGTTTCTACAGTCCGTCACTGTATTTTTGAAGTTTTTAAACTTCAATTGATCCACATTGTTCAAGTTGAAGCGAACGACCCAGATTAGAGAAGGGGGTATGGATTTGACATACTGACAACAGCAGAGCTTAAGAAAGTAATACGTTGCAATTAATTGTTAAAAAACTTAAAAACAAAAGTCCATCTTTCTACAAACATTTACGTTATTTATGCACTATACTTGTCGCTGGACATTCATTGAATTTTTTTTAAAAAAATTGGGACCCACATTTGATTCACATTTCCGCTCTTCTTTACTTGCATCCCTCGCACAAAACCCAGCTCCCTTCTGCGCAGGACACAACTCATAAAAGCAAGTAAATTCACCAAAAATAAAAATGAAAGCAAGTGAATTTTAAATTACGGCGTTGCCCACCAATACCCTTAGCAATTCCAAGGAAAAGCGATAGTCCGCGAGAATCAATGGAAGGAAGTGTATTGTAAAGGCAAAACATCGAACGCTCCTTTTCCTTTTTCTTTTTCTTTTTTTTTTTTTTTCCTACAACCTACATTACTTCATTTTAGCTTGCAAAGAATAGATTATGGGGTAATCTGGGTGGATGATTGCCATGGGCTTGTAAGTTCTGCAAGTAAGACGAGGATGAAGGGAACAAGTATACTAAAAAGAAAGAAGGGAAGGAATAAGAAAAGCATGGACCCCGTTTATTTTTTTTTAATATAAAATTTTGCACCCTCAGCTATGTGCCGGAGGATTAGTATGAATGGCAACAGCCTAAATATTTGCAGATAAATATAAATATATATATATATTTTCCAATTTCGTGCTTGATTATTTGCGCAAAAGAATATTGTAACGCGTCACTTTGTTAAGTCAACTGTTCTATCAACGTTTCAAAAAACGAGGTTTTTTTTATTTTATTTTATTTTTATCTTTAAAGAAAAAGAAAAGAACAGGTCTTTCGAGAATCTAATAGTTCTGATGGTCTTTAGTTTGAATTACATTTTATGGTTCGTCATGGGCAAAGATTTTTATTTTTATTTTTTTGACTTGGGGTGTCGGAGTTCATATTGTTTACTTTTATGTGGAATTAGGTCTAGCTTTAATATTAAGCTATGCCTGTAGGGAGTAAAAGAAATTTCATTCCATCATAAAGAAATAGGCATAATCTCTAAACGAGACCAGTTTTATTATTACAATCTAATCATGCTCAAAGAGTAATATGTATATCAGATGCTCGAAAAATTAGAAGCACCTCGACACACCAAGAATGAGCCCACATATAGCTTTTCTTAACACAACTTTGTAATTGATATATTCATCCAAAAGATTAAG
Organism: Artocarpus hirsutus; assembly: GCA_946598075.1. NCBI lineage: Eukaryota > Viridiplantae > Streptophyta > Magnoliopsida > Rosales > Moraceae > Artocarpus > Artocarpus hirsutus. The sequence goes on from CAMOHE010044990.1 coordinate 47,926, forward strand.
AGGCAAGACACTATAGTAAAGAGGTCAACCACTACACTACATACACATAAGATGACAAAGATTGAACTCTCGCCAATTAGATATTTAACTGAAAGATAAAGAGACCACATTTATTATTACATTATATATTATAATACTAAAACAAAACAAACAATGTAAAAACAAACATCGATGGAAACAACCTACTCCATTATTTAAAAGTAAAAAAAGCAACTAAAAATCTCGAGATAGCACCATGGCCTAAAAGAGTAAGTCACCATTAATCAAACCCATTGGGCGAAAGGCTAAACTCTTCCATCTGTTAACCTAACCCTCCACAGCCAAGCACCATTGCTAGGATGCCCACCACCCATGACCCACATCTAATTAGGATCTACCAAGAACCATGTCCCCAATGACATGAAAAGATTCGAAAAAGGAGAAAAGAGAGAGGAAAAAAAAAAAGCTACATCATATTTCAATTAGGTACTAACCAACGGCTTAAACTAAGGTAATTTATATTATAATCTTAATCATTGTTTGAAAACACTGATAATCTATACTTCAAAATGCGAATAGAAAATTTGAGTTTAGTGTTGAAAACAATTATTTTTAGAATTTTATAATCTATTTTGATATCATTTATTTAAATAGTTTTTTGGTCATTTGAAACTAAAAAGTAATATTTTAAAAATATCTTTGGTGACTTGGTTTTTGTTTTTTGTTTTTTACTTGTTATCATTTTTTTAAAAAAATTATGGAAATAAAAATTTCTTGTTTTAGATTTCTTTGTAAATAAAAATCTTTAGTTACGGTCATCACTAAAGCTAAGGTTGGCAACAGATTAGGATAGACTGACAAAGCGAGATCACTATCATGGTGAGGCTAACAGCTAAGATTGTCCTTGGGGTTAGGCTGGAGAGTTGGACTCACAGGCTAGCAAGAAAAACTCACTGTTGAGGTCGATAAGTTGGACTCATCATCAAGGTCAGGCTTGTAGGTTGGACTAGCCGCCAGTGTCAAGCCAACATACCAGATTTTCACTTAGGGTAGGGTCGGACTCGCCATCGAGGTCAAGCCGTTAGACCAAACTCACTATCATGGTTAAGACTCGCCATTGGTTTTGAGCCGTCGAGCAGACTCCCTATTAGGCTTAAATCGACTAGATAGACTTGCCATTGGAGTTTATAAGATTTGCTATTAGGGTTGGGTCTGTGGGATGGACTAGCTGACAAGGCAAACTTGCCATCAGGATTAGGCATCGACTCGTTGGTTTAATCATGACCTTCACCCCAGTTTTTCGGTTTGTTCCTAGCCATAATCAAGGATCTCCAGTTTGATCCCGACTAGTCATTATGATCTCAAACCGGTCATGAACTATTGGTTCGGTCCTATCCTCTACCCTTAAGTCAAATCATGATCTTGGCTTATCGGTTCAATCTTGTCCTAAACCCTAACCAATCGGCTTAATCTCGTCCCCACTCCGATCTCTACTATCCAATCTTGACCGGTTGGTCCAACCTTAGCCCCGAACCTAGCCCTTTTGCCTAAGTCAATGATATGTTTGTTTTTGTTCAAAAAATTATGTAATAAAAATGTCGTTTCCAAACGTATTTTCAATTTTTTTTTTGTTTTTGAAAACTAAAAACAAATAGGAGTTATCAAACACATTTTTTGTTTAAAGAAATAGAAAAAGAAAACAAGAGAAAATATTTTCATTTTTATGTTAAAAAATGAAAATGACCAAACAGTTCTTAAGTGTTTAATAACAAATCTAACAAGAACATGATGCTCATAAAAGAATTACCTAGGCTATATGAATCTAATTTTTTTTTTTCCATCGGATCTATAAGAAGACGATTACTCTCAATCGGATTTCGAAAAAAAAAAGTTACGAATTTTTGAAGTCTAAGCTATGAAGATGTTACGCTTATGATGACTTATAGGGTGTTTGGAAGGTGGTGGGAACCAGTGGTGAGAACCACTTTTACTGTAGCATATGAGAACTTTACACTGTAGCAATTTTTTTTATTGTTACTGTAGCATGTGAGAGCTTTTTACTGTTTATAACTGATTTTGTGGTGGGAACCACAGTTCCCACCACTTTGCCAAACACCCCCTTAGATTTATCCTCAATCTTTTAAATGCTATTATGTCCTATCTTTTTAAATGCTATTAATATCTGAAAACATCTATCAAATGACTATTACTCCCTTATAGTATCCATATATTCACCAAAATAACCTTCCTACATTTATAAAAAAAAAGGCATTAACCGGTTACATTTATTCTTTCACTTTGTAAAGGCTCCGGTTACATTTATTCTTTCACTTTGCAAAAGCTTCCAAGTAGTCTTCAAATCGTCACATCAATTGTCAAATAGTAAAATGTGAAGTATTAAAACTGCTGATGTAGTTTAGAAATGGTCTATATATACATAGTATATATATGTGTTTTTGTAACCAATGAGGTAAAAGGAATAGATTCATATCATGCTCATTTGGACCTTTTCGCCACTTTCATATATCTTCTTCTACAAAAACAATTAGGTTCAAATATTAGCATTCTCGCTTGTGAAGTTTATATTTGTGTGAACAAACTCTTACTTATTTGAACCTTTACGTCATCAAAACTAAAAAAAAAAAAACAATTATCATGCAGGTATAATAATACTAGAAATATAAGTACTTAGTTTTATTGCTATATTACCGCGTATTTTATACGTTGTCAAAACTCCATTAATTACTTTTGTCGGTGCACCATTGGAGCAAAGTCAAATTAAACCCCAAAAAGGCGCTTACACTAATATTTTTTAAATTTGTATTTTCAATGAATTTCCGGGACAACACTTCGCACGTGATTTGCGCTATTACCCCAAAAAAAAAAAAAAAAAAAAATAAAGGTTCATATAGACATATCTATACAGAAGAAAACGTTGATGCTCTAAGAAACGGTCAAATTGGGATTCACAGGTCAATAACTCATTTGAGACACTTATGTGCAAATATTATTTTTTGTGGACATTCTTCCCTTCTGAATCTAGGCCAGAGACGCATAAAACCCTTTTTCTTTTTTTAATAAGAGAGATTCTTTTTTTTTTTTCTTATTTATTTATTTATTATTTAAAGGAAGCCAGGGCTCTTCAATCTGGGTGTATACGAGCACAAAGCCCTTTCCATGGCCGCCACCAAGCTCTCCACCCTCTCTCCTTCCCCTTCCCCGTCCTCCCTCTCCAAAGCCGCCACTCCTTTCCCTCTCTCCTCCCCTAAACCCCTACCAAAACCCTTCTCCCACCCCAAACTTCCCTCCCTCTCTCTCTCCCACACCCACAAAAACCTCTTCGCCGCCTCTTCGAAAAACCCCATTTCCGACATCATCCTCTCAAACAATCACTGCCCAGATGCCCAAAATTCCCTTTCCCTCTCTCTCCACGACGATGACGAAAAGCCCCGCGAGGAGTGCGGCGTGGTGGGAATCTACGGCGACCCGGAAGCCTCCCGCCTCTCCTACTTAGCCCTTCACGCCCTCCAACACCGCGGCCAAGAAGGCGCCGGGATTGTCTCCGTCCACAACGACGTTCTCCAGTCCATCACCGGCGTCGGCCTTGTCTCGGAGGTCTTCAACGAGTCGAAGCTCGAGCAATTGCCCGGGGACATCGCTATCGGGCACGTTAGGTACTCCACTGCCGGTTCCTCTATGTTGAAAAATGTTCAGCCTTTTGTTGCAGGGTACAGGTTCGGCTCTGTGGGGGTTGCCCACAATGGGAATTTGGTGAATTACAAGGCCCTTAGGAACAAGCTTGAAGATAACGGCTCTATTTTCAATACTACTTCGGATACCGAGGTGGTTCTTCACCTTATTGCTATCTCAAAGCAGAGGCCTTTTCTGTTGAGGATTGTTGATGCTTGTGAGCAGCTTCAAGGGGCTTATTCCATGGTGTTTGTGACAAAGGATAAGCTTGTTGCTGTCCGGGACCCATACGGTTTTCGGCCTCTTGTCATGGGAAGGAGAAGCAATGGTGCTGTCGTTTTTGCCTCAGAGACTTGTGCTCTTGATTTGATTGAAGCCACTTATGAGAGGGAAGTGTTTCCTGGTGAAGTTGTTGTGGTGGACAAAGATGGGGTTCAGTCACTTTGCCTAATGGCTCATCCTCAACCGAAGCAATGCATTTTCGAACATATTTACTTTGCATTGCCTAATTCTGTTATCTTTGGGAGGTCTGTATATGAATCTAGGCGTGCGTTTGGGGAGATTTTGGCCACTGAGGCTCCGGTGGATTGCGATATTGTGATCTCAGTGCCGGATTCGGGCAACGTAGCTGCTCGTGGGTATGCTGCGAAAGCGGGTGTGCCGTTTGAGCAAGGGTTGTTGAGGTCCCACTATGTGGGGAGGACTTTCATTCAGCCATCACAGGAGATTAGGGACCTTGGTGTGAGGCTGAAGTTGCATCCTGTGGAAGCAGTGCTGAAAGGCAAGAGGGTTGTGGTTGTTGATGACTCAATTGTGAGAGGGACAACCTCTTCAAAGATTGTTAGGCTGCTCAAGGAGAGTGGCGCAAAAGAGGTTCACATGAGGATTGCGAGTCCTCCGATTATCGCATCGTGCTACTACGGAGTGGACACACCTAGCTCTGAAGAGTTGATCTCTAATAGGATGAGTGTTGAGGAGATTAGGCAGTTTATTGGGTCTGATTCACTTGCTTTTTTGCCATTTGAGAGCTTGAAGAAGTATTTGGCTGAAGACTCTCCTAACTTTTGCTGTGCTTGTTTCTCTGGAAAGTACCCTGTGGAGCCTAGAGAGTTGAAAGTGAAGAGGGTTGGAGATTTTGTGGATGATGGGTTGACTGGTAGTTTGGAATCCATTGATGGTGGTTGGGTTAAGGCAAATGCAAGCCCAAAAGAGGCAAAAGATAAGGAGCCTGAGGATAGCGTTCTTAAGGTATAGTTGCTGATTTAGGGATATCAATCAATTATGTGATGGGGTGAGAGAGAGAGACTGATTTCTTCTAATTATAGTTACAAGTTATTCCTTAAAGTTTTGGAGTTGTGAAATCCTAGGATAAACGGCCTTATGATTTCCTGTATCAGTTTTCTTATGGAAACTTCCTTTTTCAGTTTTGCGCCTGATGATGATGACAGACTCATGTTCTATTTTATATACATAGTGGGTTATGATGATTAATTGACTTTCCTCGACATGGTTTATTATCCTTAAGCATAAATCTTCTAGTCCCATCTATAATTACCCTAGTCGTGTTTTCTACTATGTTAATTTTTTTTTTGGTTGTCCTGTATTTGATTAGCTGGTTGTTGGGTTTAATGCCGTGTTAAACACTTGAATGGAACAATTTGAGAAATACCAATTCTGGCATTGTTTTTCATTCTTACTATTACAAGAAAGTTTGAAACATACTATTACTATTATTTCTAAAGAGTAAGACAATTGATCCTAAGCATTTTAAATTAAGGTTAGGTTAACAAATGTTATTTAAAGGTATTTTAGTTTTTTTGATTAAGAGAAGTGGTATGAATCGAAAAAAAGATATAATAAGTGGTATACCTCCTCACAACATGTTGGTCTAGTGGCATTGGGGAAGGAGTGGGGTGGGTATTGGTTCGGCGGAAAGGAGGTTCGATCCTTGTTGTAGAAAAAAATGTATCTTTTTAAAAAAATAAGTGGCACACCACAAATTTGCAAATAAATGGTGTACCACCAAGTTAAACACCCTGCACACACTATACTCTGCGCGTTTTGGTATAATGAAGTTACAAAAGAATATATATGTATGAAGATGATTATGGCTGAACTTCTCATTTAGACGTGGTTAATTTTTTTTATTTGAAGTATACGATCAACTAATTTTGCGCTCACATTTGGAACGTTTAGAAATTTATTAAGTCTCTGTTATGCTAAGTGGATTAATTTCCCATCCAGATAATGGGCAATGGATGCTTCATGACAGTAATAGGGCATTCAAGAATCCAATAGCCCCAGGAGTTGCAAGAACCTTTTGCCACAGACAAAACAAATTACAGAAAAAAAAAAGAGAAAAACCAATGAATAAAAAAAGTGAAGAAAAGCAAAAATTACAGCAAAAGAAAAACCGCAAGCGTATATACTTCATCACAATTTTTTATACTAACATCCCAAATTACATGCTCTAATCGTTCCAGCTATTGGTGGACTATAGTCTTGATGAGGAATGATCGGTTTTCTCTCCGGCCTTCTTGTTCAAGCCCTCTGCCGGATTCGAGTAATCTGGAAACCAGTTATCGTTTATTAGCAATTGGTGTTGATTTTGGAGTACTTCCTCATTACAAGTGAGTGGTAGATTATTATAATCTTGATGAGGAACTACTGAATTTTCTTGGGACGTCACTGCTGGAGCAGTAGAAAACTGCCCTCGACTCATCACGTCTCTCTGCGCTATATCTGCATAATCGCTCATCGGTTGATCCCAAAGTGTCATGTTTGAACCATTTTCGTCTCCGAAATTCTTTAGGAGCTCATCTAAAGGTATACCATCATACTCACCGAAGAGATCTAGGAAAACAAGATTACTTGTTAGATTTGAAGATAAGATATCTCCTCATACAGTTATACACATATTGAGTTAAGCAAAAACCAAAAAAAGTACCTGATATTAAAGAAGAATCTTGACTGCAAGCTTGAAGAGGTGTGACGGACATTGGGGTATTTGAATCAGAAGGTTGTCGAACATTGTTGGTTTGTGGCTCTTTTGAATGGCTCGCCAAAGCAAAATATGTACCACCCCCATTGTTCAAATCTCCTACATTTGGTTGTTTTTGAACAAAGTTGATTTCTGGATCAATTCCAATGCAACCAGAAGAAACAATATCCATGTTCACATTCTGGGCATGTTTTGAACTTTGTGGTTGCTGGACAGAGTTGGTCTGTAACATATTTTCTTGGCAGTTCAAAGAAAAAATATTCCTGCCCACATTGTTGATCTCTGGGGCAGAAAAGTGAGGAGATTGCAGACTTGGGAAATGATTTTGGCTCATGTATAAGAACTCTGGCACTTTTAGCAGACTACTGTAGTATTTTTCAAGTGTACCTCGAGGAAATTGCAGATAGTGCCTCCTGAGAAGACCATTGGCGGTTAGAAACTAGATTTCTAGAGAGCAATTTATGTAGAGTGGTGGAGCCACGCTCATATGAGTGTAGGCACTTGCTTTTATAACCATCAACACCTAATAATCGAAATAATATTATGTTCTTTTTATAGTGCCGTAAAATATTGTCTAGTTCCACCAAAGTTTTTTTTTGTGTTTTTTTAAACACTGCCATATAACTGTTTTGTAAATTTTTTTCTGTTAATTACCTGCAAATAGTAGCTTGACCGTTAGTGAAGTCTGTAGCTTTCTCCCACTTTGTATGCTTTCTTGGCTCTGGCTTGGTCTCCCTAAGAAAAGAAGGTGGCTCATTTAACTGCAAGCAAACAAAAAGCCAAAGTTGAAATTTAGACAAAAAAAAAAAAAAAAGTTGACAATAAATCACGAACCTATTAAAGTCTTAAGTACTTTAGAAGAAAAAATATACCTCAATTTCTAGAACCTCACGATGGTTTTTGTCAATGGTTGCTCTCATTGCCAAAACATATTCCCATGGTATTTGAAACTTTTTCTTTAGGCGATTTTCCAAGATTTCCCACACAAGTTGTCTTTTACCGAAGTAACATTTTGCCAACACATCCTCTAAGTTTTGAGCTTGAGTCTGAACATTCATTAGACAAAAAACACCTTCTGTTTAAGGTCATCTCTTTTTTGTAACAATAACAACTTTGAGAATTCTACATTAGTGTATAAAAAAAAAATTGTTTTGAACAGGTTGTATTATAATCTTTCAATTGTATACAATTTTTCTCTTTTTTTTATTTTTTTATTTTGATGATTTTGAATCGATAAACATGCACCATCAATAAGAATACCGCATCTAAAAAGCTTCTAAAAACTTTTTAGTATTTAGGAACTTAAAAAGAAATTGGCATCTCACCTTCCATGAACCGATTCTCAGGATTAAGACATCACTTTTCAAAGGCTTATCAATTTTCCTTGTGTGTGTTGGCGATGCCTTCGGTGTCAACTTAATTCTTTTTTGAGGGTTTGCTTTCCTATAAGCCAATTCCGAGGAAGCAGACGTTACCTCAAATTGTGTACTTGATATATGCGCGCTTAATGTATCACATTGACGCACATGTTTCTAAAAAAAGCAACCAGACAGAAAATTGTTATATACACAAAAAAATTTTATTTAGAGAAACAAGTAGGAAAAAAAAATATTATATAAAATTATAAGGTACAAGTGTTAGTATTCCTTAAGGACACTCAAATACAAAACTTAATAATTTAAATATGTTTAGCATTTTTTTAGATTATTTACTTTTTAATTTTGGAATGAGATTAAGAACTTAAATTATCGCTTTTAAATAAGTCTAAAGCGGTGGGTATTAAAAAAATAAATTCTTATTTTGCACCACACTATTGGTGCAGCACGAGTGTTTTAACCATGATTTGTAATTGAAAGTAATGCTATATGGTGCGCTATAAATTTTTAACATAAACAGTTGCAGATCAAACTGTTAAATTACTAATTCAACGGTTAAAACAACCTTTTTCATTGGTGGTGTTAAATTACCTTCTTTACTATAAAAATTTCTTAAAAAAAATTATTTCAAACTATAAACAATAAAAAACAAGGCTCAAATTAAGAAAGGAACGACCAAATTCAGACCACTTGCATAGACTCATACTAAGAGAACAAAAGCCATCAACATATGAGTTTTACTTTTGCATTATGATTTCCCAAGTACCAGAAACTAGGACAAGAAAAAAAAAAAAAAAAAGACCAAGTACAAATATCAAAAATCATAATAGAAAAATGAAAAAAAAAAAAGGTTCAAACCTGCTTCTCAGATTGAAATTCAGGACGATCACACGGATCAACATCATCATTTTCTTTTCTCGGTGAGAAAGTCTCCTTGTTGGACTTGCTCTGTTCCTGTAAGCAATTGTTTTTTTATAATCTTACTTCCAAAAAAAAAATATTTTTTCAATAATTGACTCAGAAGATAGAAGATGCGCACACAAAAAATAAAATTAAAAAAAAGCAGTAGGATGCCTTCCAAAAAAAGGCAGATAGGAAATTCTATTCAAGTGCATGTAAATATAAAAGTACGAATTATTGGGAAGAAAAATAACAGAGAATCGACGTGAAATAAAAAAAAAAAAACAGGGAGTAAAAATATTTTATTTATTTATTTTAAAATTTTTGACAAGATAAAAGTCCTGTTCAAAAAAAAAAAAAAAAAAGAAAGGAAGAAAGAAGATAAAAGTCCATATTTATTTATGTGGATGAATTATAGACTTAAAATCAAATTCCTTCCTTATTAATGTTCATCTTGAGCAACAACTTAAACCCCAATTATTAATGTCAGATTAATAATTGACGTTAAACTGAAGGGAATCAAGAAATAAAACAGAGTATAAAAAAGCCTTTTATTTATTTATTTATTTAAATTAATAACTTTCACTATGGCTGCAAGACCTGAAGTGTCACTATTTGAGTAAATCTCCATATTTATTTACTTGAATGAATTAGAACTTAAAATCAAACTCCATCATGCTCATCTTAAGCAACCATTTGAACCCTAATAATTTAAAAAGCAAAAGCAACGCGTGAAATTCCCAATTTTAAAAACAGATTATAAACTACCATTAAAAAAAAAAGAATGTAAAAAACCAACACTAAAGATAAGACTTAGGGGACTAACGAAGTAAAATAGACTAACAACAGAAGGCCAATATATATATGTGTGTGTATATATACATACATATATATACATATATATATATATATATCAGAAAAAAAATAAAGCCAGAAAAAAATGAGGGTGGCTTCATACTCTACTCTCCTTCATACTCTTTTTAAATAAATTGTTGTCATTACTAAATTAACCAATAATAAAATTATTCTGAAGGACAAAATATTTTTCTCAAAAAATACTTCTCACATACCTCACCTATTTCATTTAAAAGTACAGGGTGCAGATGCAAGGAAATATTTTATTTTCGTATAGTAATTTTAAAGTAAAATATATATATACTTGAAGCTGTAATAATCAAACAATAAAAACAAATGAAAAAAAATACGATCACCAGGTACAAAAGGAGGATTAATTAGACTTTTTTTTTTTAATTATTAGAGGAGTATAGAAGTCAAATGTAACTGCAAAACTAATGAGGTGTGTGATGAATAGAGTTTCATAATAAATAAATAAATAAATAAATGAGGTAAATTAATAATTCAAACCTGCTTCTCTGACTTGAGTTGCTTGTATTCTTCTAATATTGCATACAAGCCTTCGTCTCCCAAAACCATGGTTTTTTTTATTCTTTGTACCTAATGTTGTCGCAATATTGATTGGAAATTTCTAAGAGCAATTTTTTTGATCTGAACTGTCTACGAGCAATTTGTTCTCTTCCAGTTAATGCTCTACTTATATATAGTTGAAGTAGCATGAGTTAGACTCTGAGTAGAAGATGGAAGCGTCGCTTGACTCCTTTCCAACTTCGGATTAATGACGTCACTCAGAAACCTTTGATCCGATGCCACGTGCCAAACTAAAGTATTTTTGTAAATGATTAATTATTATGTTTTTACGCCGAAAAGCACGAATTTTGTGTATGCCTATTAATCGTTTTAATAAAATAAGCAAAAAAAAAAAAAGACAAAAGATGTATGAAAAAGGATCAAATTTTTTTTTTAAAAAAATATGCATAAAAAAGACAAGAATGAGAAAAAAAAAAAAGAGAAAAGAGAAAGAAGAAAAGTTAAAAAAAGCTTGAAAATTAAGAAAAAAATGGGTGCAAGAAATGCAACCTTTCATGAACGAAAAACTTTTTTTTTCGAGACCGGGCTCCTCTTAGTGGGGTGGACCCCACCAGGCGGATCCTACTATGGGACCCGCTCCAATGGGACCCTCTTGGTGGGGCCCACCCCATTGAGAGGACCGTATTGTAGCGTGGTCGGGACATTTAGAACCACCCTTCTTGCACTAAGGAGCATTAGAAACGCATTGAGAATAAAAAAGACCAAAATGTAAAAAAAAAAAAAAAAAAGTGTAAAAAAACAATAATGGAAAAAAATAATAAAAAAAAGAAAGAAGAAAAAGTAAAAAAAAAAAAAAAAGAAGTCTAAGAAACATTTTAGCGTGTTTCTTGCACTACGAAGCATTGGGAGAAATTCATTCTCCCTTTGTCTATATGTTAAAGACAAGTTAAGTTAAACTAAAAAGAAAAAAGAAAAAAATAATCTGACGCCTGTGTATAGCTACAAATTACAATTTATCATTCAACCAAAAAAAAATTACAATTTATGGGCAAACCCAAAAAAATCTGAGTTCATCTACCTAGCAATACTTTTTTTCCTTGCTTTAACTTGTCGTGGTATTTTTTTTT
>CAMOHE010044991.1:0-19451 GCA_946598075.1 Artocarpus hirsutus
TGCCAGATGCACACTCTCTCCCGCTTCTATAAGAAGCCTTCCTTCTTCTTGAACACACATGGTCATCAATTCATTGATGGACCACTTATCCTTATGTATGTTGTAGGATATTTTGAAAGGTACATATTGATGTGAGAGAGTGTTAAAGATGTACTGCACAAGAAAGGTTTCAGACATCTCAACCTCAGACAAAGCTTTGACAAGCACCTTAATAATGAAGTTTTCATCCATGAGGCTCACCGGAATTCATGATGTGCGAGAGCACATCATGCAAATGAGGGATATAGCGGCTTAGTTGAAGACTCTTAAGGTTGAGATGTCTGAAACCTTCATTGTGTACTACATCTTTAACACTCTCCTACATCAATATGGACCTTTCAAAATATATCCTACAACACACATAAGGATAAGTGGTCCATCAATGAATTGATGACCATGTGTGTTCAGGAAGAATGAAGGCTTCTTATGGAAGCGGGAGAGAGTGTGCATCTGGCAACTCAAAGGAAGAATAAAGGGCAAGCCAAGAATAAGGGAAAAGGCAAACTGCCTGCACAAGCTGATATCAAGAAGGAATCCAGATGCTTCTTTTGCAAAAAAAAAAAAAAAGGGCACATAAAGAATGATTATCCTAAATATCAGAAATTGCTTGATAAAAAAGGTACTCAATTTTTTATAAAATATCAAAATTGTGGATATTATGAAAACGTGGTTCATTAGAGCAATATGACAATGTGCGAGCTTTGATGAAGGCAATTGATGAGCAGTTTGCTACATCAGACAAAGCTTTGGCAAGCACCTTAATGATGAAGTTTTCATCCATGAGACTCATTGGAATTCATGGTGAGCGAGAGCACATCATGCAAATGAGAGATATAGTGGTTCAGTTGAAGACTCTTGAGGTTGAGATGTCTAAAACTTTCCTTGTACACTACATCCTTAACACTCTCCCACTTCATTGATGGACCACTTATCCTTATATGTGTTATAGGATATTTTGAAAGGTCCATATTGATGTGGGAGAGTGTTAAGGATGTAGTGCACAATGAAGGTTTCAGACATCTCAACCTCAAGAGTCTTCAACTGAGCCGCTATATCCCTCATTTGCATGATGTGCTCTTACACACCATGAATTCCGGTGAGCCTCATGGATGAAAACTTTATTATTAAGGTGCTTGCTAAAGCTTTGTCTGATGTAGCAAACTGTTCATCAATTGCCTTCATCAAAGCTCGCACATTGTCATATTGCTCTAATGAACCACATTTTCATAATATCCACAATTTTGATATTTTATGAAAAATTAAGTACCTTTTTTATCAAGTCATTTCTGATATTTAGGACAATCCTTCTTTATGTGCCACTTTTTTTTTTTTTTTGCAAAAGAAACACCTGAATTCCTTCTTGATATCAGCTTATGCAGGCAGTTTGTCTTTTCCTTTATTCTTGGCTTGCCTTTATTCTTTCTTTGAGTTGCCAGATGCACACTCTCTCTCGCTTCCATAAGAAGCCTTCCTTCTTCCTAAACACACATGGTCATCAATTCATTGATGGACCACTTATCCTTATGTGTGTTGTAGGATATTTTGAAAGGTCCATATTGATATGGGAGAGTGTTAAGGATGTAGTACACAATGAAGGTTTCAGACATCTCAACCTCAAGAGTCTTCAACTGAGCCGCTATGTCCCTCATTTGCATGATGTGCTCTCACACACCATGAATTCTGGTGAGCCTCATGAATGAAAACTTCATTATTAAGGTGCTTGCCAAAGCTTTGTCTGATCTAGCAAACTGCTCATCAATTGCCTTCATCAAAGCTCGCACATTGTCATATTGCTCTAATGAACCACGTATACCAGTCGAGATTTTGGTCTTTATAAACATTACGCAGAGGCGGTTAGATCGCTCTCATTTTTCATAACGATCAACATCATCCGATTGGCTGGTCTCCGTAATGGCAGGTGGTTCATCCTTGCGGATGGCAAAGTCAATGTCAATTACGCTTAAATGAAGGAGAATTCTCTCCTTCCACACCTTATAGTTATCACCCTTAAGTTCAGGAATGTCGCATTGAAAATCAGAATAATTCAAAGTTTGCAAAGCTGCATAATAAAACATACATGCTTATGTTACTAAATTGATGCTACAATACTTCATGACATGTTTATAAATGTAAATCATGCATTAAAATATGAATCAAATGACATAAAAATTACATGTGGGCTAAATTTTTAATTCAAACAGACTTATATATCCTTGTGATGACACTGTCAAATTATATTCCCTTCTTTTAAATCCTGTGAGTAAATTAAGAAAGATAATTTGATACATCATCCTAACTAATCGTATTAAATATAATAAAAATTCCTGTGGAATAAATTTATTATATTACATATGATTAATCACAATTTAATGTCCTTTTACCATATGTAATTTTAAATACTTAATATAATTTTGTATAATCAAAGATACTGTGGCTACTATTTAATTATTCAAAATTATATACATCACTAGACATTTATTCTAAATTTTTGCTCATAAATAAATTGCATTACTTAAAGCAATAAATAAATATAAACAAAGAACCCATAATTTATGTACCAATATTCATTATACATTGATTAAAATTATATATTCAATAACATAATCTTAGCACATTATTGCACAAAATTTAAATGTACTAAATTATTTAACTTAATATTACATGCATAATTTTAAATCATAAATTATTCATAATGAACAGTATATGTACATAAATTTACAAAAATTATATCTACATAAATACTATATAATATTCATAACAAATACCAAAAATTATGAATATTCAAAAATTATGAATTTTTTTCCTAATTAATTCCATAATATGAAAAATTTCATAGAATATCAAAATTGTGGATATTATAAAAATCTCATAAAATTATAAAATCTAAAAATTTTATGAAATTTTCCTCAAAAAAATCAATTTATGAAATCTGGAAAAAATATTAATTAATTTTTTTTTAATTTTTGGGGTTTTTTTTTTGAAAATTTTCTGTCCTTGAAAACGACATGTCATTTTGAGCATTAAGCCCTAAAACGACGTGTCGTTTCAACAACTGAAAGACAGCTTTCAAACCGTATAAACGACATGTCGTTTTGGTAACAGGACAAACGACGTGTCGTTTCTGTATGCTGAAACGCGCTTATTCAACCAGTAAACGACATGTTGTTTTGACTTAACAGGCCAAACGACATGTCATTTTTGTCGTCTTCAACCTCTGATCCGGGTCGTGTGTGACCCGACTGACCCAAAAAATGACCCGGTTTCAAACCCGGTTCGTTTTTCACCATCCGGACACCGTTTTCGACGTTTCAAATCACAAAATTCTTATAAATCCAATGCCTTAATGATTTCTAACCTTAGTTTCAATTAAGAAACGCTATAATCAAAAACCCAAAAATAAAAAAAATTTTGAACTGTGAGTGTTAAAAACTGTATATTTCCCAGATTTCTCCATGCAAAGCAGAGGTTAAATTCGCTCTGATACCAAATGAAAGCTATAATTCAATGATTTGACATGCCAAAAACCATATATATATCAAAAACATAAAACGGAAGCGTGTTATATTTACCTCCAGCCATTGCCTCAACATTGTGTAGTTCAACGGTCTCATTGGACTGTATGTGTGACTGCCTCCCTTGGGTGCTTCCAAGCCCTCTCAAAAACTCAATTGATGGTGTTGGTTTCTGAAAAGAGCTTTCTGGACTTGGGGACCAAGTTTCTCGTTCAATTCAAATGAACGTAAAAATTTTGTTTCACTGTAGCAAAAAATCCTTCCATCAAGGATTCTTATACTGCTTCAAAATGCAGTTACCAAGGCTTATAATTATGGTTTTAATGAAAACATAAATAGGAGACCATTTGTATGCAAAACCGTTAAAAGAATTAAATTGGTTTCAATTAGAAACCGTTAGTATACAAACGGTTACAGAGAAAACAATTGACCCGTTTAATTTATAAGATTCACAGGTTCAAATAAAAATTGCGAATAGAAATTCAAACTTTTGTAAAAGAAGACATTGACGCAAAGGTTTGATATATCTGCTCCTTTTTTCTCTTTTGAAATGCATATATAACTCTAGCTTCACGTTCTCAAGAAGGTGATTCAACTCTATACTCAGTCAGCCAAATGTAAGGTTAAAAACTAAGAATCAAGTACCTCGTTAGTTCATGGCTAGGAATAAAACAAACTAATGTAACTTGATAAAGGTTTCTGAAGATGTGTACGCTGACGTCTCCACCATGTGCATTTGTCTCCTCCAACAGCGAAGATAAAGTATGCAACGACGGGGACTGTGAAGCTCCTCCTAAATTGAGTTCAAGTATGACTACTTAGGTACAGATTCTCCACATGCCAGTCCGATATCCGACAGACATCAGCACCAGCTCCCAAAGCATGTTGGGAATGCTCAATAGGTTCACCTTCGAACCCGGAATTTCAGACCAGTTCACAGATGTTTCCATCATTCGGATGCCAAACCGTTTGCATAGATAAACTAGTTCAACATCAAAGCACCACCTGCAGAAAATCCATATTGCCATCTATCAAAGCACCATCTGTAATTTTATAGCTACATTTGTTTAATTTCCTGCAATGCTTTTAATTTCCACTCTCTCCATGGAAAATAATTTCTTACATTCATACGTTCATCTCTAGGGTGTACGTATGATTACCTTTTCAAACGAATGTTACTGAAAAGTTTCCTTCCAGCAGCCCTGGTAAACATCTTAAAACCACACTGTGATGCATGAAGAAGCCCTCGTCAGGATAACAGGGTATATCTTATTCAAGGTTTAAATTTAAAACTATTAGCAGTTTAATGAAAGAAAAATCATGGTACAAGTAACCTGTGTATCCCGAATTCCAGGACCGGCAGACAAGAGGACCACAAGATGGAAACCCTTCATTAAAAAGTTGCGATACCACTTCCTCTGCAACATTAAGAAAACCAGTTCAGCAAAGGAAATAAAGAATATGAGGATCAAAGTAGGCAAATATTGTCTATAGCAGCAAGCAGCAAAGAAAGACTAAACTGTAGCCAGGGCCTTCTCCTCAAGATGAGCACGGGAACCAAATGCAGCAATCGGAATATCAGATACTCTAAGACTTGAATCTCTAGCCGCCGAATCTCCAAAATTAAACTCCTTTGTAGCGACTGCATGGATCTAGAAGGCAAAATGAAATTAGTTTTTAGCTTAGTTAACATGTTAAAAGACCTAGAAAAAAAATGTATTATTGTTAATAAGGTTAAAACTAGTACAAACCTGATTTTCAAGTTTTTCTAGGTCATTAACCTTGGTTGCCCCATCAGCATCCAGCATTAGAAGTAGTTCACCACGTGAATGAAGCATTCCCTGTTTTACAATGCGTTCACAAAAGTAAACAGCTTCAATCAGTAAGCAATTCTATCATGCATTAGAATAACATGGACCCTCAACAATATGGGAAAATATTCACAACTAAATGGATTTCATCAGACTCACTTTTCGGATAGCTTCTCCCTTGCCATGGTTTCTACCGAGAAGGATAACCCTCACTTTGTCCACAGTGTATTTCTTAACATATTCAAAAGCTACCCTCTTTGTCCCATCAGAACTTCCATCATCAATAATGACCACCTGTTCAACAAATCATCCTGAAGTAACATAAAGAAGAACAGGAGAAAGAAATAGTAAAATATATTCCAAGATTACTTGAAACTGAGTGACATAATAACTAAAATTGTTAATTAGTCTACATGTCTAGAACACTCAAAATTCTATGACGCCTATTAAACTAATTTAGGCACTCCAGAAATGAAGGAAACAAAGTAATACCTCGTATGAAAAGGATTTATCCCGTGCTGCACGTTGTTGAAGATAGCTACAGAATAGGAAGACGGATATCATTGAAACTTAATATTGTTTCTAAAACAAGTATTCTATGTGTCTATATATGCATATATTTTCTCGTGGCATGTGGCTTATGGTCATGAAGTTCTATGATGTTCAAGGCCCCTACTGGCCAAACACCATCTTTACAGAATCTCGAGGATCGTAGATAAAAAAAAAAAAAGTGAAGGCATCATAAACCAATTCTTATAGTCAAGATTCCTTGAATATCAAGGAAGACCAGAAAGAAAAAAAATTATTAAGAGATATTTGTAAATCAAAATGCACAACAACTTGTCTTACTTCATTGTTTCCTCAAGAGCTCCAGGAAGCCTGTGCTCTTCATTGAAAGCGGGAATAATTAAAGATATGTATTTTCCTGCTGGATCAAAAACAGAAGGGCAAGGAACCTAGAAGAAATGCACCAGAAAACCCAGCATATCAACACACCAGTCGTATATCAAATTATTAACAAAACAAACCAATTTTTTTTTTCTCCTATCACTCCAAGTCTTAGTACAAAATAAACATATTACTCTAAATGAATGTTTCTTTGTTTGAAAAATATACACTCTCTTGCCAGGTTGAAACCCAAAAAGGCAAAAAAAAAAAAAAAAAGGATAATCTTTTATCTGTCAGCTGCAAAGCTAAGGCTTGTCATTAAACTGATCACATTCTCTGGATTTTACTCGCTCATTACCATTTACACTTTTTTCTTAATCGTACTTTTTTTATAAATCAACAACAAGGGGTCATTTGGATTTGCAAGGCGTTGACTAATTAAGTCGAAAAAACACAAAAATATTAGGAAAATTAGTCCGAAATCATCAGATTCTACAATCAAATTTTGTTCTTTTCGATCATCAATAATACACATTCTCAAATTCAATTTGAAAGATAAAAAATAAAACAAAAATCTGGCACCATGATGAACGAATTAAACCGACCTGTTTCAACGAATTCGGATCCTCGAAGATCGCAGGGGCTTCGACATGCCTACCAAAAAACAAAATCAAAAGCAACGATTTATTAACAAGAATAATAATACGTAAATTGAAAAAAAAAAAAAAAGTCGAAAGAGACTTGGAAGATGAGGAAAGTAAAGCGTACCTGTGGTTATGTCTTCTTCCAGAAGCTTCGAAAACTATGACGGCAAATAAAACAAGGCTAAGGATTAAGATCAATGCCATTATGATCTCCACCATCATCGATAAAATTAAAATCGGGCCCATTTTTTCGTCTTCTCAAATTCCTTGCTTATCGCTGATGGTCTTGCGTCAAGCTGCTCGCCTAACGGATGAAATTTCTGAAATCTGCTGCAGTTGATAGCTTCGCTCTTATTTCATTAGATAAATCGAAAGAATGTGACAAACTACAAAGCCCGTCTAGCTCAGTCGGTAGAGCGCAAGGCTCTTAACCTTGTGGTCGTGGGTTCGAGCCCCACGGTGGGCGTTTATAAAATCTGTTGTTTTTGTTTCGTCAGTGTTTGAAAACGACATTGCCATGGATTAAACGCAGCAAAACAAAAGCGATGATGAAATGAATACGACAAAAAAGTACAAAAACGACTAAAAATAGAAGAAACCACAACTTTATTAAAAACAATGACAATGAGGAGACAATGGCAAGATAAAAATCGACAGTAAATAAAAAAGAATAATGACAGAATAAAAAAGAATAGTAAATGTTCGTCTCTAACTAACCTAAGGATCTATTTTAAGGGGTCTTCTCGAAATTACCCCACTCGTCTCCATGTGGTTGTCCAAGGTTTGATCCCTGGTTATTCACAGTTGGAAAACCATAGCAAAGTTTCTGTCTCTCTCACTTTGGTTTTCAAGAGATGGACAACCGAAGGGATGAAACGTGAAACAATGAGAGCATCTTGCAAGGGTTAATCCCATTTTAGTCTCTAAAGTATAGGGGAATAGTAGAAAATAGGTTTTTTTTTTTTTTTTTACAGTAAATAACATGTTTTGAAAATATCTGTAATAAATAAACTCTCTCGTTTACAATTTAAATAATTCTTATTTACATAATAATTGATTCAAGGTGTAAATATTTTATTTAAATCCTTATTTATAATGTAATTAATTTCTATTTACATAGTATATAAATTATTTACATCTTATATTTGATATTTACTATAAATATTTTCAAAACTTACTATTTACTTTAAAAAGTTTCAAAAATTTATTATTTTTCCTATTTTGAATTGTAACTTATTTTAAAACATTTCATATTGAGTCATATTCTTGCAATCATTCAAATTAGCTGTCCTTTCATCCATTAGACTCTTAAATCTCAACAGGAAAAAAATGTGGAATGAGCACGTATGAGCTAGTTGAGGTGAAATTTTTAAGTTCACATGTTAAGTCACGATTTGTAAAAAAGAAAACTATGCTTTTTTTTGTTTGAGATTTTAACAGTCTAATGAATAGAATGACTAATCTGGAAGGCTTGGCATTGAACGGCTTGATAGTTTTGGAGACCGTTATAAGACGTTTTAAAAGTCGGACAACAACATATAATTTTAATTATAATCATAGCTAAAAATGAAATTAACTTGAGCATTGATAAACTCCACATCCCCACAAATTTTGAAATTTTTTTTAATTTGGAACAATTGTCGTTGCAAAATCATAAAATATTTTAACTCTTCTAACTCTTTTGAGGTTATAATACCATTTTTGCTTTTGCTAATTGTTAATATACCACCTTTTAGGAATACATGTTCCATAGAATGGAGTCAACATAACCTATATGCTAAACTCAAATGTGAAACTACACAAGCTAATCTTCCACATTAGATTATATGCAAATTACTGAATTAGAACTGCCCTTTTCATTATTCTGTTGCATGTGAGGCCTTATAATGCCTTGCCATGACACACCCAATTCACACTTTCGGGTCCAAGTCCAAACCAAAGAGACTGTCGCATACTTTTTACCCCACACGCGTTTTAGGAAGCTGCATACATACTCAAAAACACCCATTTGATTCTAGCTTCTTTTTTTTTTTTCTTTTCCTTTATTTTTTGCTAACCCATTTGATTCTAGTTGCATGAGTAGGACGACACATATCTCCATAAATCATGTGCAAAAGTTAGCTGGGATGGGCCTTCTGAGCTCTGAGGACATGATTAAAGCCACACAACACATAGAAATAGGTAGGGAATAGCAAAAAAATAAATAAAAGAAGAAAGGATATTATTTCCTTTTCTGTGACTTTTCTACACCACTTTAACCTTTCGTAAAGGTGGAGAAGCTGGCCCTTCGTCCTACCAAATTTTCCTGCTTTTTCCATCATACCAAACGCCACTTTTCCTTCATTAAGCCTCATCAACACCATAATTTATAATCATAACCATCTCTGTTGGAACTTCTGGTTTCAATTTATTGTACTTTTACTATAAATTCTGAGATTGTAATACGTACAAATTCCAATACAAAATTTGGTTCACAAAGTTTTAAATCAATTAAATGGTGATTTCCGGTGTAATTTACACGCATTTGGTTCACGAGTTGAATCCAGTGGCACAGTTTAGGAGGTATTAAAGAACCGCAATGGCTTTGGATAATAAAAGAAGAATTCTTGGCAGTGAACCAAAAAAATACAACCGTTGGAGTTTATCAAGCCTATAATACTTCTCAATTTGAGATCATTGTGAGATAATCTGAACGTCAAAAACTATATTTTAAGATATTTTTTCATATTTTATCATAAAAAAATCTCGAAAATTAACTAGTGCAAAAATCATTTCCTACTACAAACATAACCTACCAATTTCCTCAAATACTATAGCATTCAGTTCAGGCACTGAAAAACAAATACGCATGCGAACATGGGGCTTAAATACTGACATTGTATTAGCAAAACACTACAGTTGTACATGTCATGTAAATTAAGGATTCCCCAGAACTTAAAATCTAGGAAAACAAACAAATTTAACAGAATAGCACATTTAATTAGAATATAACACATTAGTGTCACTACTTTAGGAGGAAAAAAAAAAGGATAGATCTGTCACTTAACTTTTCCCCTGCATACTTCTATCAACAGAGACAAACATTACAGAGAGAGCCCCTCTAATACAACTCCACGTTTATTCATACTAAAGATACAAATTGTTACCCATTAAAAAATAGATATACTAATAATAATAATAATAAGATCCCAACAAAAAAACCAATACCCCCATAATAAAAAAGTGAAAATTCAATAATAACAAGAAAAAAAAGATTGGAACTCAAAATCTGATCTAATGAGATGGTTGCAGGTTGGTAAATTTACATCCGACTTTATCAGGAGGTGGAGAATTCGAATCCCCCAACCTCAAATTCAAAAAAAAAAAAAAAAAAAAAAAAAAAAATCTAATGAGCCATGGCAACAGGAGGAGGAGAGGCATAGTTAATACTTCTCTGGTTAGGCAAAGCAAGCATGGCCGTGTGATCCAAAAAATCCTTCAAATCAACGACGGTCTGCAGAATCGTCCTCAGATCTTCCACACAAGAGAATCCCAAACTCCCAACTTTCCTCACCGCATAAACGTAGAAAGTCAAGCACCCTTTTCTGAACTTAAACCTGGCCATTTCACACTCTTTCAAGCCCCTTATGAACCTCTTGTTGACCTCCCCTAGCGGAATCTCGGTCGGCCAGAGCCGGTCGACTGTGGTGGCCCGCATTGCTTCCGACTCGAAGACGAAGATTAAGACCTTGCTCTTCTTCGTGCCGAGTCCTAGAGTGAGGGTGTGCCACGCGTGGTGGGCCAGGATGGTGAAGTTGGTCGGGAGAAAAGCCACGGTTGAAGGGAAAGGGATTTTGTTGTGTTTGGTTGGTGGGAAAGAGAGGAGTTGGAGGAGCTCCAAAGGGCGGGCTCGGCGGATGGTGAAGGACTTGACGATGAACTGGCCGCCGAAACGGATGCCCTTTACGTCGGAGCTTGGCTTGAAGGAGAAATCTGATGATGTTGTTGATGATGATGACGATGGATTTGGTGATGTTGTTTTGGAGGTTTGGTCATTTGGGTGTCGGTGTTTTTGCTTCTTCTTGTGGTTTGTTGCGTTGTTGATGTTGTTGTTGATCTTATTAGTTTTCTTCCCTTTGTCTTCCATGGTTGTTTTGCGGGTGGGTGCTTAGCTAGTTAGTGGACTCGGTGGGTTTTGTTTCGGTGTAATAAACAGGACTACTGGACTAATAATAATAATAATAATAATCTTTGAGAGTGGACGGTTTCTGATGATGTATTATTATTATTATTGTATTGAGATTTTTATGGTGGAGCATGAAAAAAATACTTTATCCATGTAATTCTGTTTTGAATACTGAAATATGTAGTTAATGAACTAAAAAGGTATTTATTGTATTTTAGAATATTTTGGGGGTTCTTTCTTGCGTAGTTGCTTTTTCTTTTGTATGTAATGGTACATTATTTCAGTCACAAAGAGGGGTGACCACTGGCCAACGTCCGGAGTAAATACATACTACGTGAATTTGATTAACTTTTCGTTTCAGTGAAAATAACTAATTATCATTTCAGAAGGAAAGGAAAAAAAAAACCAATTATAGAAGACTAGGGCGTAGTATATGTGTGTTTTTCTT
This sequence comes from Artocarpus hirsutus, assembly GCA_946598075.1. Lineage (NCBI taxonomy): Eukaryota > Viridiplantae > Streptophyta > Magnoliopsida > Rosales > Moraceae > Artocarpus > Artocarpus hirsutus. The sequence continues at coordinate 11,508 of CAMOHE010044991.1, forward strand.
TCTTTATGTTGGTTAGGTTGGAGTTCTCAAGTGCCCTCCTGTGCTCTTAGAAAAATCCTTAGGACACCAGCGTTAGGGCAGTTTGAGAAATACGGCTTTTGTGTATTGTTTTTCAATTTTATTAATTTTATGAGAAAGTTTGAAATATACTACTTCCTATAAATATAAAAGCAATATTATTTTAAAGTATTTTTGATTTAGGGTTAAAGCAAATACATATCGTCTATGTGTATTTTGGTCTTTTTAGCTTGAAAAAAATGGTGTCGATCAAAAGAAAAAGAAAAAGTGATGGAACACAAGAGTGGTAGTAAAAAAAAAAAAAGATATACCACTTAATTTACTCCTAGTGTTAAATACAATTAATAAAAGAGATTGGACTTCATTTGTGGTCTCATAACGTGAAACTCACTCTTTATTAGTGTATAATACTAAACACCGTTAATTTTTTAACATTGCCCTTGCTATTTTTTTTTACTTTTATATATTCACCTCTATTCCAAAAATGAAATGGCTTGAATCTTTTTGCCGGAAAAGTAAATTACGCAATTAATTAGGTTTGAACGCAAGATGGAAGGATTGTGATGAAACAAGTGTTTTTTTTTTTTTTGTATCCAAATTATAAGCATGTATATTAAAGTACTCTCTGATGTTATTTTCCGCATAATCTTCTAACCCTCTTTTATCCAAATGATATTATACGGGAGAATTCTGCCGTGAGACTTAAGAAAGACCTATCAAATAATGAAATAATTTTTTAACAGTAAGATCACATTAAAATTACAAAATGAAATTGGTGGTAAAATTATACTCTATCAAAGCATCTTCCTATTATATGTAGGCAAAGATAAAGGACAAGATATAATTAATACGAGTTAAAACCTTATAACGGCATGTATAATTTAATTTGATGCATTAATGTAAACATGATGGCTTATGATAACGTCAAAGAAGAGTGTTTAAAAATGTCAATATTCCAAATTTTGGTAGATCAGGATCTCCTCCAATTGCAAATGAGGGATGGAATTTTCGCGAGGCAGCAAATTCTATAAATTGTACCGATCCATTTCAAAAGCCAAAGCACGTAAAACTCCATAAAAAACAACAAAGTCTTCATGTGCAAGATTTTGGGTTTACAAATGATAATTTCTTCTGAAATATGGTAGATGAGTTCATTAATAGAGGAGTTGGGACCACATTATAATGAAACCGAAGAAGGCAAATTGCACCAACCAAGAAGTTGAACTTTTTCCTCTCATCATAATTACGGCCATTTGTTTAAGTCGCTTATGAACTGCCTAACCTAAAATTTGAAGCATAGAGGTAAATTTTTTAAAGGTAAATTACTCTTTTTTTTTAATTAATGGTAAGTTGAATTCCAAATCAAGGAAATGCACACACCGATATTGACTCGAATAACTTTGTAATACAAAAAAGCTTAATTCCAACCATAAACTAGTTCCACCAATAAGTTTTAATAAAATACACAAAAAGATTAAATATGCACCGAAGTCTAATAGTAGAAAATCGAAAGGTACACCAACAATGTATGGCTCTTTCAGTAATAAATCTTCATTTATAAAGAACTCCAATCGATCGAGACTAAGAGACCTGAGACACAAAGGTTATCCATAACACCACAGAGAGAGAACTCTTGCTGAATAGACACACAAATAAAACCAAAAGGTGGGGAGACTAAGGAGGATACAACAATGCCTTTATCAAATAAAACGACTACAAAGAAACGGACTAAAGGCCTCAACCTCACGGGAAAATCCACTGGCAACACACCAACTAGAGAATAGAAAGAACACATCTGTAGAGGGATGGAACCACCAAGGGAAGAGAAGGGATGCCGCCGTGCTGCCACCACCTCGCAATCTCCACCAGAACAAATGTTGCACCATAAGCTCCCCAAAGCCACATATCGTCAAAAGCAACTAAGACTCTACCATTAGCTCGCTCAAAGCAACCCACCAAGCACACCAACCTCATAACTTTGCATCAATGCAAGGGTCAAAACCCTCAACGCAGGGTTGCTAAATGCCGACGCACCTAGAGAAGGCGGCCAAACATGTTAAAACTTTGCTTCATCTACCTTAAGATCAAGCCCATCGCTACCAAAATAATCACCAAGAGACCCTAGGAACCATCTCTAGGCCGGGTTGGAGGTCCGTCGTCCGTGGACCAGCGAGATGATGATATTAGACTTTGGTCTAGGAAGAGTAGCACACCCACAAACCCTAATACACACACAAAAGATAGAGACACATTCTATTTCTTATTATTTCCCAACAAAATGTAATTTATGCATAGATATAAAATTTTAATTTAAATAATTTTTTAATTTTTCAAGTCTAACCAATCATATTATATCACATCTTTTAAAAATTAAATTGTTTTTGACTAAAATTTTTTATATTTTAACATTCAAATCCATTGATCTAAGTCCGTAAAATGTGCTTACTAATGTACGATAGGCATTGTCATATTAATGAATATAAATCAGGCTAGCTAAGCTTGTCCTTTCGGCCTGTGGGGACACACTTATATGGCCCAATGACTAGTACTTTGTACGAAGATTCGAGGGTTGAAAAAAGAATTTCAAATATTTATCAGCAAAATATATTTGTCATAAATTCATAACAAAAAGTAAATATTAATAATTAAAAAAAAAACTAAAAGCAGGGTGTTTGCTTGGGTGCTTGTTGTAGTTGTTCTTTATGAATCTTGCTTATCAAAAAAAGAAAAAAGAAAAAAGAAAAAGGAAGAAACAAAAACAAAAACAAAAACAAATAGTGGGATTATCTTTCATTCTATAACAATCCATATATGGATTAAAAAAATGAAAATATAGAAAAACCTAAGCTTTGGTTGTAATTGGTCCCATTGATGTATATGATCTTGGTGGAAGTTGCTGAAAAAAAGGAAAAAGAAAAGAAAAGAAAAGAAAAGAAGTGGTTGCATTAGATTCTTCTGAGTTTGATAGAGAGATAAGGGAAGCTTTCCTCATTTGACAACCCAAAAGTCTTCCAATTAAAGTTGTTTCCTTCCAAAGGCACCATAGCCTTTAATCATTTCGTTAAAAAGATATATTCCAGAGGGTTTTGAGGGCACCAACTAGAAAGCAATATAACCCTTGTGATGGAGAAAGGCTACCGTTGCCCCACCGGGCAATAACAAAGAAATAAAAAGAAAAATCGTAGGAATAAAATCTCTTGGGGCTTGTTTGGCACGAGAGAAAAGTGGAAGGAGGGATGAGTCTAGGGGAATGAATAGGAGGATTCTAAAACTTGGATCGTTTTTTATAGGGATCCTCACTGATAGTTTATGTTTTCATGTTATTAAATCTTTTTAAAATCACTTATTTCTAATGATTTGACCGTTAAAAAAAAGATTTCTACCAATGAGTTTTTTTTCAATATCCACTGAAGAAATTGTCTTGAAAAACTTATGGTTGTGTGGGAAAAAATTAAAGAAGGGAATCAATTAGACAATAAATTCAAAATCAAAGAGAAAATACAAACCAATCACAAATGAAAAGAAAGATTCTCTTCTCTTCTTATATTTTTCTCTCATCGCCTATAGGTTATATATCTTTATGAAAGATTCTCTAGTCTTCTTCTATATTTTTCTCATCGCCTATAGGTTATATATCTTTATTTCCTTCTTATTTTTTTTCTTACCAAATATGGATTTAGGAAATTGTTGGAAAATTTTCGATATGATCCGATTACTTGTCTGTAAATACTATTCCAAACATGCAAAATGTATGCATGATACGGTCAACTAAATCACTTTTCTTTCTTAGACAACCAAAAAAAAAAAAAAAAATCACTGTAATACAAACTACTAATTAAACATGATACTTATATGCTCATCAAAAGAACGCCAATTACCATTCAAAAAAGAAAAACAATGACAATTATTATAGTAGCTATTTAGGAGACAAATATACTAGAGAAGATTTAAATAGGCATACAAATACATGGAGAATCTCTCGCCATTTTTTTAACTCCTAAACTTGGATAATATATGATAAATCATCATATATATGACTATGAGTCTATGACCAGGCCGACAAAATCCTTGTGTAACTCCTTAGATATCTTAAAAAAGTGAAACAAAAAAAAAAAAAAAATGGTATTGACCAGTCCTAAATTATAGCCTCCATTAAGCTATAAATAGTTTCCAATCTTATCTATTACAAGACACTTTATGATGAAAAGATGATAATATCATTTCAATCCTAACCCCACTAAACGTATTATTTGGTAGGCCAACTTCCCTAAAATTGCATTGTTTGTCGCCATACCCCCTTGAAAAAGACTGCCTAATCTGAACACCTTTTATTTTTGCCGCAACCAACAGATTTTATTAAACATTAATGTATATATTGGCTCGTTGTGCACCGACTGGGGAATTTGGCATGTGATGGATCCAATTGATCTTATATGTCTTATTCAAATGAGCAGTCATATATAGACGTGTGTGTGTATATATATGGGGCCGTTTGTTTTAGGGATTCATGTGTTTTAGGACCTAAAATTTCTAGAGCAAGTGTTTTGTAAAGAAATTTTTTTGAGAAGTTAAATTTGACAAGTTGAAACAAAAAATGGGCATAGTTTCAGATTTAACCCTCCCTATTTTTAAGGTTTTCATACTCATTTGAGTAGTCTTTTCAATTTTATTTTGAACCTATTTTTCGTGCAATACCAAAAATTTTATTTGCTTAATACATATCCTAACATAATATTTGCTTTTTTTATATTTTAATCTAAAATGAACCTCATTCAATCGTTAGTTCAGAATGCGAATACAAACCACAATTTTTTAAACTTTTCCTTCTACACAAAAATTTTCAAACCACTATATTACGAACCTAGGAACCAATTAAATGGATCCATAATATTTCATATGTCGCCAAACTGTAATATTCTAAGCCATATACATGCAATGAGCCATCTTCTTTCAATGAAAGGAATGGCTTGGTTGTAAGAATTATAAACGCTGAGGATTCTATCTGAACTGACGGCAATCGTAGGAGGTTAAGATCATTCCAAGCAAGAATATTTGGTTAAGGCTAATAAAGATCCCATTGAAGTCAGCTCAGACTCTCATTGAACTGAAGTACTTGAAAGGGGCTTCCTTCGTCGTCTACATCTTCTTCGATTACGTGAAACTTGTCAGGACTCAAAATCGGCGACAGTAACTAAATTGAATATTCTTTGAAAATTTGAAAATTTATGGTATGTTTTGTTTGTAGGTTTGAATAGAAAATTTGAACAAAAATTTAAATTTTGTTAATTTTGTTGTGAGTACTATAGTAAAAGGTTTGGACAACCTTGCAAAAACGTATGGGCTAGAAATAGTTAAAATCGTTAGCTAGTCACATAGCACGAGCAGAAAGTTTTGCAAACAATTAGTAATATACTAAAAATATCACATCACGTACCTTCCATGCATTATGAACACATCAAAACTAAGAATTAAAAATAGAAAAATAAATATATCGATTAAACGGTGAGGAGTACTAGCAATGATCCAATACATCAAATAATAACTGGACAGGTAGATAAATTCTTGACCTTAAGGATCGTACCAAGCTAATCTAAAAAGGAAAGAGTGTTAAGTTGTAGAGTCTAATTTAATGCCCTGACTAATTATTGTCTTGCGTAAAGGATTACGGGAATCAGTTTTCTTGATTAGGTCACCGTAAAATTTCATACTTGTAAAATTCATATGTTCTAGTTTTCTTATATAAAGGGAGCACCAAATAGGGTCTATAAATTTCTTTTTAATCTTTTCATCATAGTATTTTCTATAGCTGTTGAAAATAAACTCATATTAAAAGTGAACCACTATAAATTTTGTGTTTTTTATTTGCTTATTTTTCTCTAGTATTTTTTGCTCTTAAGTAGAATTAGAACATCTAATTCGTAAGAAAAAATAAAAGTGAGCATGCAGTATCTAGTAAGAAATTTGTTGCTCACCCTTCAGTTTTATTATTAGTACTATATTAATTAAAGTCTTGCAAAGTCAGTGAGCAAATTCTAAAGCAAATTATATCAATGCTGCATCCTTTTATTTATAATTATTATTATGTGATTTCGACCACAATTTACGTTAAAAAAATGCATAAAAAGCATGCACCACCAAGCGATCTCGTGAAAATACTGTGATAAAGCTGTGTGATCCTTCCATCTTGTACATCAGCAAGAAAGCAATCAATAGGACGCCAAATGGGCTCCACCCGGAAAAGCAATTTTTGCTAGCTTCTCCTATACGTAACTATGATTAACTTTGCAGGTTAATATTATTCGAAACGTTCAAAAATTCAAAAAGAGCTTGGAAATTAACTGGCGAAAAATGTCAAAAAGAACTACGTCAATCATGCAAAGTATACCAACACATCAAAAATATTTTTTTAGTTGTTGATTCGAATGATTACTTACAGACGTAAAAGATGAAAAGCTGTTATCACGGCATGTTAAGGAAGTCTGTTTTGTCTTGCATTAGTTGCAATGTTTTAATTAAAACTGTGTAAGATTGTGGATTATAACGACTTGCAATAATTTTTTAGCTGTTTCTTAATTGAAATGTTACCAACATAGTCTGAGTATGTTTATCTATCATATCATAGGGTGTCGATCTGATGCATATCAGGTTAAGCGGTGGATCAAATACCATGGAACAATATTAACAGACCCAACACACACTCATGCACACACCCAATACACACACACACACACACACTAGCATAAAGACGTACCATGATACTATTTTGATCCTAAATAATATAAATTAATATTCATTTATTAGCAAAATACAATTATATTATCTAAGACCATCTCTAATGCATTAAATTGATGTGCTGAAGACAAATTTGACCTTTAAGTGTAAAAAACATCTTTAATGCAATGTCATTTTTAATGTTTTATATATTAAACTTGATAGCAAATTTATTATCAAGTTTAACATATAACAAATTTAACATTTGATTTAAATTAGTTGATAAATTGACTTTTTGCTTTGATAAAATTGTCAAAACAACATTCTAACTTTTTGGTTATTAAAATATTAAAAGTTTATTTTTTACAAATTTTAAGATTTAATAATTATGAGAAAAGAGGAATATAACATTTTAAATAGCATAATTATGCTTTGGAGTTAAAAAAAGAATATATCAAATATGTTATTTTTACATTTTTGCTAGTAAGTATAACACTAACATTAGTATTTGCATTGGAGATGGTCTAATTGAAAGAAATTAAAATGATTCGTTGTATAATTAAAGTGTTTAAAGTGTACTAGTTCAAGAATAATAAATAAACTTTTGTTACATTGTCGGTCATGGTATTCTCTTTTATATCCAGGTCTAACGAATAGAAATATTGCAAGTAAAAAACAATAACATTATATATTTGTTGCGTAGAATTTTGGAAGTGGGCTTTCCCATCTGTCAATGCTCGTGAGACCAAAATAGATGTGGACATGCTCATGAGACCAAAATAGATGTGGACTAAAATCCAAGGCATTGCATTTAAATTAAGTAAAAAAATAGTAATTTAAAAGGATGCTATAAAAATATTTAATTTGAGACAAATATAAGAGAAATTATTTTATAGAGTAAATTAAAGAATAAATATATTAATGAGAAACCCTCTTACATGTATAGTCAAATTGAAGGTTTTCCCTAAAATTTTATGCAGTTATAAATCCCTTAATCGACCATAAGATCATTTACTACCTTGGAATAATTAAATTGGCAAACATTAAGCCGTAAAAAACGCATATATAGGTAATTTCAAAAAAAAAAAAAAAAAAAAAAGAAAACGCATAAAGATCAAAAAGCAGAAGTCATGAATATAATGATAATATATAACAACTTTTTGCAACATGACAAAATATATATATATATATATATATATATATATATATATATAT
>CAMOHE010044995.1:0-10164 GCA_946598075.1 Artocarpus hirsutus
CTTTGAACTTTTGACGGATTAGTTTCTGAAACTTTTTTTTTTTTTTTTAATTTTGGTCACGTACTCCAAAAGTAATAAAGGATTTCAAAAACTCAACATAAATAATCACATCCATGATACATAATAACCAAAAAATTTGCGTAATAGTTATATTAAATGCAAAATTTTCTAATTCTCAACAGGTTCTAACAAAAGATAAGAGAACAGTTGAAGATAGATAATATATATATATATATATATATACACGTATTTGTACACGTTCAAGTTATCAAACAAAGACACACAATCATTGCTGTTAAATTTTATAAATCGTTAGTTGATGTTAGTGTTAGGGGTCAAACTGTAAGAAAATTTACATACACAGAACCGTGATTTTCATATATGCATAAACTTAATTGCATGAAAATCATCTAAATGCGGAAACGTAAAGGAAAGAAAAATCTAACATCTAGCCATTGATAATTCGAAAAATGAATGGAGAGTTTCTTTGCAAGAATTCCTAAAGAAAAATTTTTGTGAAAGAAAATACTCTTCTAAACCTCTGTTATTTTAGAGAAATGATGTATTTCTAAATAAAACTGCACGGTTTGGAGACTCTCTTACGTGATATTTATAGACACATACCATCAGAGTGTCCGTTACCTTTCATGAAAAGAGGCATTTTTTTCTAAAGTTTTATAACAATTCTAAATACCCTTTGATTGACACCTTTTAAAAAATACGTGTCTATTGGACCACTTAAATTTATTTTTATTTATTTATTATCATTTAAAAAACCAAATAAATAATAATAAATAAATTAAAAATAACACAAACATATTAGGAAATAGAAGTTTATGGAGTAATATTCCAAAAATTAAAAGTTTAAGGGGCTGAATTGCCATAGTCCTCAAAGTTCTAGAGCTAATAATCTTTTAAATATTTTGTAACAATCTAACTGCTCGAGTTGCAACTTAGTATTGGTTTATTATTCTTAATATTACTTTCATACTTGTAAAAATGCAAAATAATTTTTCTTAATAGTACTTATGTTTCTTAAACAATCATCGAAAATATATTCAACATATATGTTTTACTTAAAACACACATTTAAACTCTTTTGCCAAAAGTGGTACTAGTATATAACTAGACCGTCACATACTACAATAATTAAAAGTCCTTCAAAAAGCATAAATAAACTATAGTAGTATCCACAGTCTAACCTTTACATTTATTCCACAGTCACATCTAGCCCATCAAACATTCATACTGGTTTCTTGGCAGGATTACCAATGAAATGAAGGAACTAGTTAAGTTTTTGCTCAGCAAATCAAAACATATCTCATAAAATATTTCAAACAAATACTAATAGTAATATAATATATGATTCCAATTATGTTTTATTGTGAATATCTTATTCATATTCTTATTCTTATACTTTTTATGAACTATGGGCCCAAGTGTTTGTACTAGGTACGTGCAATCATTGAACACTAAGATCGTCACTTATTCTTGACATGATACTCTCCATGGGTATAGATGTTGCTTCGACACTGATTTATCTTGTCTTGATTATTTTGACTTGAGGGTTTAGTACAACAATGTTATAAACTTAGTGAACATGTTGTATGTCATGACTTGGCATCTAAAGCAATAAGTATAACAAATGCAATCGTAACCCAAACATGTATAAAGTATATAAAAATCAATTTCTTTGTACTATAAGTGAGGTTTAAAACTTACTTGAATTTCGCTCTAGCATTTTCCAATTTTATTTTCTTCCTCTATTTGTCAGTTCTGTGTCATATTTTAAGTGACACCCGACTATTAGCTTAAGTCCATACTATCAATCTATTTTTACACTATTTTACTTAGATTTCCCATAGCCAAAGTTTACACCTCAATATACGGCTTCCAAATCTATCTTAAGCAGTTCATTATTCACTTAAGGACTTTGAGCTAAAATGATAAATTCAGAGTTCATTTTAACCATTTAATAAAAAAGAAGATTTTACTCTCAACTAGTTTCAAAAAATTTCAAACTTCCGTGTGCTAATCTCTATGGCTACTAGCTCCCATGGCAGTGTAGAAAACCAATCATACCTAGTGAAAAATTCTGTTTTGTAGGTTTGCAATTGACCTGAAATATAAAAATCTTGATTGACCCTAGAATAAAAAAGAATTGTTTTATAACATAACATTTAGTTTTTCGCAAAGATTAAAATTTTCAGAAGGTCCTTTGTTAGATCATTTAAACAGTTTTTCTCCTTTTTATTACTTTAAAATTGTATGATTAGACTTGGTAAATTCTATAACTAAAAATCCATGTGGAATTTAGAGAAATCTCATTTCACAAAAGTTAACAATTTTGATAAAATCTAGAATCTTTGTATTTTAACTTTTTTTAAAACTAAATGTTTTGAAGTAGTTTTGGTTAATTTTATGCACGACCAAAATAGAAAATTATGTTTTTTGACTTGATCCAAATGGAATTTGAGGAACATTTCTTAATGAAAGTTGTTTATCTCAACATTTATAATAAATTAAACATTTAATTTCACATATTTTTCTATCAATTTTTTTTTTTTATGTTTTCTTTGTTAGTTTCTTAGGTTTTTTGTGTTTTTAATTGTATAATTGTGTTTTGGTAGGAGTTTTGTAATTGGGTGTTGCTTAAATAAGACATAGAGCTGGCTAATCAAGGGAAATGATTTAAATGGAAACACTAGTGTAAGGTTCAATTTAAGTTTCAAGCCTCACCTATGGCATAAATAAAATGATTTTTCATATGCTTTATTCATGTGTTGTAATAAACAAGAAAATCCTAAAATTTCATATGCTTTAGAAGGTGGATTAATTAACACATGCGGTGCAATGAAAATAAGAGCTCCAAGCGACACAGTGGTACAGAGCAATCATAATGCAATCCTGTTCAGTAAAAGAGTGGAAAATTTTTTGGCCATAGAAAAGCAGAACAAACTAATGCACATGACATTATCATGCATGTGCTGTTCAAACAATCAGAGGTCACAAGCAGTTAGTTTTTTGTAGATCTAGAAAAAAAAAAAAAAAAAAATCAAAGGCAAAAAATCTAGAACGTTGATGAAGTTAATTCCCAAGTTTCTTTTAAGCACATGAATAATATCCTTTTTTTTCCTCTTTTTCTTTTAGGGAACTCCATGAATAGAACTAGTCTAATTAGAGAAACTATTTAGCCGAGGAAAGGCTTGAATCAAACCTTATTGTTGAGGGGCGCGATATAAGATCAGAAATTGCATGGAAAATGTTTAAAACCATTATAGTAGATATTAAAGATAATAAAAAATGCAATCAAAATGAAGGCCTTGCTTGTACTTGGACACCTGTATTTTACAAGCAAGCGGGAGGAAGAAGCTCAAGCCTGTTCAGAAATGTCACTGGGAGAAGAATCATTTCTAAGCCTTTCAAACATGAGGTTTTCAAGCCATATCCAAACGGATCAGATATGATAGACAATAGGGAGCTCCTCGAGCCCCCGTACACACACACATAGAGCAAATAAGAAGTTCATGTATTTTCTCCCCACTAAGCAGAGAATCACAAAAGGCAGGCATCTCGATTCGAGTCCAATTGCGTGATGAAACTCGGGTTGAGGCTATGATAAGGCCCGCACTTGCACAGTCTCTCAAAATACGAAATCTTTAATCCATTTCTTCTACCAATGTCAGATCTTACCCAACCTGGAGACGAACCCACTTCACCAGTAACAACAACAACTGTATTTTTATCAGCAAAGTTAGCCAAAGGCACCATTGCCTCTGGCTCAATGGCAAAGGAAGCATCCACCATGAATATATGACTGAAGTGTCCAACGGGTAAGCCTTCGTTGTGCAGACGGAAACAGCTCACAAAGGTCGAGTAGATCACCTTGAATTCACGAAGTGTCTTGAGTGGTGGACAGATAAAGCACTCCTCTTTGTAAAGGGATGAGGAGAGTATGTCTGTTGGCACGTCTTCTTTCTCTCTGAATGCAGCGTTGGCTCGAAACATGTGTGACTCGGGAATTGCTGCTTTCTTTAGACCTCTCATCAGGACATCACAAACGCTGTTTGAATGCGAACAGATGAGAATTCGACAATGTGGGGAGGTTTTATAGGTTTGGATCACGGCTTCTTGGATGACTACCCCGGTCCTTGATGGTTCTCTTAAGTGTGCTGCTGCTTTAGCTTCAGAGGCACACATTGAACCGGCCATGAGATAAGGCGGTGAGCTCTGGATGCTTGAAATCCGACTAACTGTCAAGGATATTTCTGCATCAAGTCCGCAAAAGCTTGAAGTGAGAGCGGGTGTGGGAATGCTACTATTCCGGGATACACAACTTGGGAAGAGGAAATTCTCGAACAGAGTGTCCGACACGGAGTTAAGTGCTTGGTGGGCTCTTTTCAGACAGACTCTATTGAATGAGAAACTGATATCGTATCTACGACTTGGATAATGCTGAGAATGGAAGTCGTCATCGAACTTGACTAATACAAGTTTACTGTTGACCACACGATAGATTATCCCCTGCGTGACATTTAGGAACCTTATAACATTAGCAATAGAGGGTATGAAGAGATAAGTTCTAATGATTAATACATGTAGTTAAGAATTTTCTGGGATTTATACGCTAGAAAAATTTAAAGTCCAAGTAGTAAAATAGTCCCTTCAAATTAAGTTGACAAAAATTATAATTTTCGAAAATCATTTTTGTATTCTGTATGAAAAAACGTTCGTGCCTGAATTGTGCACTTGACGTCGACCGAAAGTGGACAAACATGTGGTTCTCTTGCATTGTGCTCAAATATAAATGACTCTACTTGATATTTGTTAGGAATTCTCTATTTCCATCAAGAGCAAAAACGTAAAAGAAAATAAGCAAAAATACACAACATTTATAGTAGTTCACTCTCAATGCAAGAGTTATGTCTCTTTTCAGCTGCCGCAAAAAATTCATTTTGACGAAGAAATTTATAAGAGAAATCTCACACCATTCGCAACTCTGTTTTTCTCTTAACTCTCTGATAGTATCCTATTAGGTGCCACCCTTTATGTATAGAAAAACTAAAGAAACCGAATTTCACAAGTGTGAAATCCCTAAACCACTCTTAATGAAATTTTGGTCGATCCTTAAAATTCTCTGTGTCTGGAAATAATTCGTTAAGGTATTAGGTTAAGATTAACAACTTAACAATATGGTAGTATCAGATAATCCGGTATATGTTACTCATAGAATGACAAGTTCATAGTTCTGTTTATTCACAACATTTTGTTCCAACTAATTGGACAAGCATAGTAGTCTTGTTATTGAACAAATGTATTAAAGCTAAGGACTTACACATGGATTGCTCCTGCTAACTATGTACAAAAGAATTATTTTTGTGCAAATATATATATATATATATATATATATATTTAGTGCAAATGAAGAGAGGGAAATTGACGTCAAGGAAAGCCCCCCATTAAACAACTCATCCTATACCAAACTTCTAACTCTAATTCACTAATAAGAAATAAAAACAAAAGAAATGTGAAAAAACATATATTGAAAGTAAATTAATTACTTATTATATAACAATCCATAAATTCTCTCATTTGGACTCTCAAATTTGGGGACATAGTTTTTAAATGAGGGGTAATGCATGTCTTCAGCAATATAGGTTGTCAAACAAATGAATTGAGCTCCATGGCTTACCTCATTTGGGCTACGTCAAAGATATGTTGTAAAGAATTATTGTTGGGGAATTTTCTCATTATATTATTGTTTGTCTTTGAAAATTCAAGTTAAAGACGAAGCATCAATACAAAAACTAAACTAGTTTTCTAAAATCAGCAGTACTATTACAATTTGTTTTATAAATGCAATTTTTTGCAGTTACTTATTCCAGTATACTTATTCCAGTATATGGCACTTCAAGTTGAGGAAGATTACCTGAAAGGGTTCAGCTTCACTACCTGAAGGTCGTGCATAAGCTAAGTCCCTTGACAAAAGAAATGGTCGTCTCTCACGAATAGCATCGAGTTTGAATGCCACAAAGATGGTATCATCCTTTTCTTCTTTTTGATCGACACCTTTTTGTCTGTTGGATTTCTTATAGACTGCTGTTTTTTGCAACTCCAATGTCACATTCTGGAGTTTATATTTGCTCCATTTCTAATTCAAACAAAATAAATTAACTTTGGTACGATAGAATTAAATTGCACATTATTGTGAAAAGGGCAGTGCCTTGTCTATTGAAAATTCTGTAAAAATTGGTCATTACAGAAAGAAAAAAAGAAAATGAATTGAAAATATATCAAATTATGCACATCATACAACAAATTGATATAAATCAGGAAAAAAAATGATACAAAAGACCTCTAAAAGCTAACTGTCCTTCAAGCGTACCTTGCAGAAATACTCTTGAGCAATGTAAAAGGGCAAAATCAAGCATACCTCATAATAGTAGTCCTCAGCATATAACAGAGCAGCAAAGAAATCCTTGTATTTAGAGGGAGATAAAGGCTTCCTCAGAACATCCGGTACAATGTCTTTCTTGATCAAATCCTTAACATCATCAGGAATCAAGTACAAAGGCAATGAATCATTCTCAGCTAGCAAATAATTTGTCTTCCCTTGCTGATGAGCTACCTTTGTAAGAGCAGGCTTCAGGATCCGAGGTTGCTTCTCGGATGGCGAGTCAGATTGAGAAGGAGATGGAGAATCAATCAAGGACTCGGGTAACTTGCACAAAGGTGCAGACTTTGCAGGCTTTGCAGGGGTTGAAGATGAACTAACAGAAGAAGATTGTGGTACTTTATAAGATGAAGATGTTTGGGTTTTCGGAGATGATGTGGGCTGAGGTGGTCTAGAAGTTGATGATAATTGTGATTGTGATCTTTGTAAAAGCACGACAAGCCGTTCGGCTTCTAAGTCCCTTCTTGCTCGATTATCATTTTGCAACGATGTCCGAGCATAAGAAGACCTGTCACTCGTGGTGTTTTTACACGGAACTGAAGTGGGAATATTGGATTCGCGTACTTGATGGGTGTGAGGAGGAGAATGAGAACTTGTTTTTCCAAAAAGGTTTCCCATGGCTCTTCCAGCATTAGATAGGGTTGTTCCAGTATCTAAAAATCATCAATCTCATCTTGGCAGCAGAGAAAACATCGCAGAAAACTAAGGCACGAAGGATTCGTATGTGTTGTAATTGCTGCGATTCAAAAGAGAATGACAAAGAAAGAAACGGGTTTTAGCCTCTTTTCATGTTTTGTTGGTTGCCAATAAAACAACTCAGAAAGAGATCAGTTTGAAGACAATTCATAGAAGAGTAAAAACTTAAGTAATATACCTAAGAAAAAAATAGTAAAGTTAGCCAGATAATGAAATCTGCCCTTCTGTTTTTCCCTATGGATTAACGTTAAGCACACATATAAATTAATAAACGAAGCAGAGACGTGATCTTTACCTGTGAATATAATCACAAAATGAGCAAAGAAAAAGGGGGAAAAGAAACCGAAAACTAAGCAAAAAAAGAAGAAGAAAAACAGCAGTGAACTGGCCTGAACCTCAACAGAACTGGGACTTTATAGATCATTCAATGTGCAAACAGTCAAAAGAGATGTATATTATATAGAAACACAGAAATTGAAAGCTAATTTGGTTTAATATTTTCTCCAACAAAATTTAAAAACAAATATAATTTTAACTACGTTATTGCCAATCGACCTATTAAAACTAGTTTTCCAGTTCCACCAAGGAAATGACAAATTGAGGCTCTTTTCTCTTGCAGTGCAACAAAAGATGTCCGCTTTACTTCGGCCAATCAGCAAACGGATTCCTCTGGGTCGTTTGGTCCCACTTTAATATACAGACTACGTTGCGACTACTTTGATTCTAAGGAAGCGAGGACCCAATAAGATTATTACACGCTCAAAAGATTAAAAAGAAAGCATTAATGGTGTTCGAGGTCTCTGATTGGTCTCTCCTATAATTCTATTAGTAAACATGTACGAGAATTAATTTTTTAGTTGCACTAGCCAGTCAATCGCTAACAATTCCAGATGGGAAACGTGCCCATTAAGGAAGGGCAATAATTGGAAAAGAAAATCCCTTAGTTTAAGGATTATAAAAGTTTGGTCGGTGAACTTTAAACTTTGATGGATTAGTTTCTGAAACTTTTTTTTTTAAATATGGACATCTACTCTAAAAGTAAGGGTAGTAAAATTCACATGTAAGGGTGGCAAAATTCACATCAAAGGATAGCGAGTTTGCATAATAGAAATGTTTTTATTATCATCCCCATAAGGAATTTGATAAATAAAATTAGGTTTCTCAATCTAACATATGATTAACAAGGATGTTAATGAAAAACTGGAATTAAGCTGAAATTTTCTTGGTGAATTCTAATGCTAGTGCTTTTATATCATTGAATTTCCATTACTTGAGTTCTTTTTATTTTTATTTTTTGTTATTTTGTTTATATTAGTTTAAAGTTTATACATTATTTCAACTAAATATTATTTGTCTAAATAAAGTTAAGAACATTATAATTTCGTTAATTGCTACATTAATCATCAAGTGAATGATACTTTCTCATCATTGTACTACTTGAGTCAATTTGTGCACTTACAAAATTTCATGTCAAGGAGCTCCCCCGAGGATGAACATGAATTAGAGGCCATCGGAGTCCCAGGTCCCAAAGATCTAGAATCCTTGGCTACAACTCGAATCGTCAAAGAACTTCATCACGAGGTCGTTCGATCTCCTCTGCAATAGTAGCCTGATGATTTGCTCGTCGTTGACAAATAAGCCATCCTCACAAACTGCTCAAACGAGCAACAAAAGGCGAGATGGACGAGTGGCAACGATCTCCTTCTACTAGAGTTAATATACTCGACAATCTCCTTCGAACATGGTGATTTGCTCTGGCAAGCGACGAACAGCAACAGATCTCCTTCGACCCTCAGTGATTTGCTCCACTAGGCAACAAGCAGTGTGATATCTCCTTCACCAGAGGCATGTGATCTCCTTTGAGAATAGATCGAGTCAACGACAATGTCAACATCAACGACAATGTCAGGGTTTAGCCACAAAGAGAGGAGAAAGAAATAGAGTATGATAAGGGGTGAGAGAGAGAGGAGAGAGAAATGAAAATGGGGATAAAGAAAAGAAGAATAAAAAGGAAAAGAGAAAAAAAAATCACAATAGTACAAAGAGAGGTATTTTTAGTTTGTTAGGTGCTTACAAATCAAACAAATTTTAAATTTGTTATCTACTTTACTTTTGAAAAACTTATGACATAATTTACTAATCATTTGGTAAAATTAGTTGTTTGCTACAATTTTTGATAAAAAAAAGTGACTAATTCATCACTTTTAAGGTGTTTGGAAAAGTGAGTTAGGACTCATGAGTCCTAGCTCAAATAGTAAAAAGCTCTCACATGCTACAATTAAAAAAAAGATCCAAAAAGTTGCTACGATGTAAAACTCTCACATGCTGTAGCGTTTTTAAACAAAACCGGTTCTAAACATGTTTCTAACTCACTGTGTCAAACATCCTATTACTTAGAAGGTTGGGAACTATCTAAGCCATTTACCATGGTTATAATTCTTATATTATTTTATATACTCATTGCAAACAAGATACAATAGTATAATTGAAAATATAAAAATTAAATATGAAACATAACATGGTAGATACAAGCTTTAGATGTCTTTAAAACCCAAAGGAGTTTCTCATACAGTGAAAAGCATTAGGAAGGTTCTGATCTTGGTCTAAACAAAATTTATTAAGATCTTACCATTAAATGGCTATAGAGGTAATTGTTTATGTGTTATAAGTATGTTTCTTGATCTCTTCCTATTGTTGATCTATGCATTGGAGATTGTTGGTTTATACTTGATGAGCAGTCTTGGTCGACATATAATGAGATATCAACATTAATTTATGATGAAAGAAATACAAATATATTTAAAAAACTATTTTATTTTGTACTATGTCTGCATGCATAAGAACTAAAATTTTACATAAGAAAACATAAAGAATCTTATGAATTTTGTAGAAGAAAAAGAAAAAGATTGGAATCATGAATATGTTCTTTGAGAAAGAAAAGGCTAAATATTAAAGAAGAATCTCATGATTAAACTCTTATGGACTATTTACTAAAAAGTAAAGGTTATTTTAAA